>CANNZV010006447.1:0-17887 GCA_947561585.1 Caprella mutica
GTGCTCTATCTCAATACTCCCCCTTATAGCACACTTTCATTTTATAGTAGACTAAAGTCTATTGAGAAACGAAAAAAAATGGAAACACCTATTGTGTTTCTTAAAATTTAAAGTCACTTTGCAAAATGAACACCGTTTATCAATTTATGGTAGATTTCACCCTACCTAAAAGTCTCACACTTGAATTTAAAGATTTGGTGCCTTATCAAAAAATGGTTGTAGAACGTTTTTTTGATGAAGGCAAATTAAGTACTTACGCACAATCATTTGAAACATCTAAACTGTGGGCAATTTTCAATGCCAATAACGAGATGGAAGTGATGAATATGTTAGCTGATATGCCTTTGACCTCTTTTATGAAGGTAGATATCAATATGCTATCCGCTTTGAGTACAGCAGAAACTTACCTTCCACAATTTTCGATGAATTAACTTGTGTGCGCACTTAGTAACGAGTAAAAAATAACTAGTGCATTTATGGCTGTCAAATTTTGAATCATACTGCGTTAAAAATGCTCACCGATGCTGGGCATCGTCTGTGCTTTTTGCCTTGTCTGATTCAAAATTTCCCTTGCCCAAATGCACCACTTATTATTTGCTCGTTACTTAGGCAAATTAATTATTTTACTTCGCCTTATCATTGGTCAATCGGTAAAAGCGATTGACCAATGACTTTTATCTTTTAATCACTTGATATCTTTCTATTTCTTTTCTATTTGCCTTAATTACTAAAACATATCGCCATCAGGCAATCCACTTAAATCCAATGATTTTAGATAATTTTTTGCAGCCTGATTACTCAAATAATTGCTAAAAACCTCTCTTCTGTTGATGTCAAATAATTGATAATGAACATTGGATTGCTTGGTTAATTGATATTTTATCTGTAATCTATCATTCGAGTCAGTCATTATTTTTTTGACACCTGCTGGCATTTTATTAATGTCTACTCCACTTAATTTTGGAATAGGTGGGTGATATAGCCCTGCTTTACCTCCTGCATAAACATATCTTACTCTATACCGAATATATTTCCTTGTGCAGTAATAGCAGAACCACTATCTATAAACTTATAATTATAATTGCCCATTTGATGGAATGCTTGTCCATCCATTTTTCCAACTGTAATATATTTATCCCCTCCAAAAGAACGCTGTACTTCGAATCTACTATTTGGCATTTCATTCTTCACCGTCCAACTAACTAAGATATCTTGGTCTTTGGGACCTGCCTGAAAATTTGAAATTTCCATAGCTGGACCTCGTGCTGCTAAATTACTAGCATTCAAATTATTAGCAGGTGCTTTTAAGTAATTATTTCGAATTGTGATAACAGGCCCTGTCGGTGGTTCCCAAATATTCAGCCCTAAAGGTGGTATAAAAATATTAAATGGGTCAACTGAACCTATCACATCTGCTCCGTCAGTCTTAACCGTCCTAACTTCGATTTTATCCCTATCTACAAAAATCCACTTAAATTGATTGAAACTGCCACTTGCACGTGTCCATGATTTTGGGTCATCATTTTTTCTGATAGGCGCCCCCCAACATCCTTCTCCTACATAGACAGTTCCTAATTGGTCATCTCTAATAAATCCCTCATCGCTTCCTGCCGCTCTTGATGGTTTAATTGGATAAGTAGTTTTAACCACATGTGCATCTGACTCCACCACAAGCTGTACTTGGTATTTATAAAAAAGAGTAGCCCAGTTCTGTAGCATCTCATTTTTCTCAGACTTCCGAGTCGTATGGGGGCGTATAGTATGATGATATTGCGCCATTTTCCACTGTACATAATCATTCTTCACTAAGTCTTGGCGTAACCACTCTTTTTGTTTTCCACCAGAAGGAATCAAAGAGTTCAATGTATAAATACGCAACATATCAGACCCAAACGTGTGGGCATAGTACAAATTTTTTGTTTGCACATCAAACAAATCTACCAAAGTCTTATTAGAATATTCATGATTCCCACGTGTAACAATAATGGGTGTTAATCGGCGGTCATCACTAATCGTGTGTTGCCAATCATCAAACCAATCTAGCCATTCATCTGCTACGTCCGAAGAAGTCATATCACCGCCAAACATCACAAAATGAGGCCGTAACTTACTCACTATTTTGTTGGCACTGATTCTTGCATTTCGGTGATTTCTGGAATCTCCTCCGGCAATGATGGAAAGGCGACTATATGGAGAAGCCGGAGCCGTTTGAAAAGAATAAATTTTCGAGCTTCCTAGAGAGTCTTTAATTTTAAAATAATAAGTTGTCTCTGATTGTAATCCCTTTAAACGAACAAAGTGATTATTCATACCCTTAATAACCAATACTTTATCAGGAGTTTGAGATTTACCATAGGCTTCTATTTGGCTCCCTTTATTTTTAGCAGTATAATATAAAACAGGATTGCTTCCAGCCGTTTGGTCCCACCCAATAACCATAGTCGTTGTAGGGTCTTCTCGCCACATACAACGTAATCTTTCTACCTTGCCAAAAGCATTGTTGAAAAACAAAAAAGAAAGAATAATAAAGGAATATAACTGTATAATAGACTTATGTTGCATGCGCAGTTCGTAGTGTTATGTTGTAATACTTATGAGTCTTTGAAAAAACTATAAATCAGTCGCCTCGATTTAATTTGTCTCCAAACGACCAACTTATTTTTTGTCCGTTACTAAGTACACTGTAAATTAAATTCTTTAAAGTTTTGATTTAGGCTATTTTGAATCTAGTCGAGGCATTTTTTGAGAGAATCCTCCTTGGATTGTCGAGAACCTGCCTGCCGACGGCAGGAAATAACGAAGAATAGATTTAAAAGAGACCATCAAAAATTAAAGTTAATTAGTGATTCAAAGAGCCCTATTTTTTTATAAAAAACCAAAATTGATGCCATTTCATATAATTACAACGAAAATATTATATTTATTACTAAAGTAAAAATCAAAAAAGAAATTTGACCATCATATCCTTGTAGTGGGACAAAAATAAATTCACCTATTTTTAAAGTCGGCATAATCAACAAAGTCTCTTAAAGTGAACCGTTTTGTTCGTTGATTATGCCGACAATATGTAAATTTATTTTTTTCGTGTCCCCTTCGTATAACATGATTAATTACAGTTTGTTAAAAATCTATGTAAATGGCCCTAATTTATACGTACTTCTTAGGGTAAAATATTGTAAATTTGCAGCTTAATTTTTTAAATACCCATAATAGGGTAGTTTTTAAAATAGTTTAATTTCTTAAGCCCTTTAACAAAAATCTGTGATTAATGGATTAATTCAGAGGATTTGATAAAGAACCATTTATTAATAATTAAAACTAATAAGGAAAATGGCAAATGATAGCGCAATTTCAGGGTTAATTCAAAGAGAGTTAGAGCGTCAACGTCATGGTATAGAATTAATCGCTTCTGAAAATTTTACAAGTCAAGCTGTTATGGACGCAATGGGTACTTGTTTGACAAATAAATATGCAGAAGGTTATCCAGGTAAACGTTATTATGGTGGTTGTGAAGTAGTAGATGAGATTGAACAAATTGCCATTGACCGTTTGAAAGAATTATTTGGTGCAGCCTATGCCAATGTACAACCTCACTCTGGTGCTCAAGCCAATGCAGCCGTATTTTTAGCTGTTTTACAACCTGGTGATACAATTCTAGGTTTTGATTTGGCACATGGGGGGCATTTATCACATGGTTCACCTGTGAATTTTTCTGGAAAAGTGTATCGCCCTACTTTCTACGGTGTAGAAAAAGAAACCGGTACAATTGATATGGATAAGGTGGAAGCAAAAGCCATTCAAGAAAATCCAAAATTAATTATTTGTGGGGCGTCTGCCTATTCTAGAGATTGGGATTATGCCAGATTTAGAGCTATTGCAGATAAAGTGGGTGCGCTATTATTGGCGGATATTGCACACCCTGCAGGATTAATTGCCAGTGGTCATTTGAATGACCCTATGGAACATTGTCATATTGTTACTTCTACCACGCACAAAACATTAAGAGGGCCAAGAGGTGGATTGATTATGTTGGGCAAGAATTTTGAAAATCCTTGGGGTAGAAAAACAAAAAAAGGCAATCCAATTAAGATGTCTGCTATTATGAATAGTGCAGTTTTCCCAGGCATGCAAGGAGGGCCATTAGAGCATGTTATTGCTGCCAAAGCGATTGCTTTTGGAGAAGCACTTCAACCATCATTTAAAGCCTATGGAGAACAAGTAATTAAAAATGCACAGGCAATGGCCAAAGCTTTTGTGAGCAAAGGCTATAATTTAATTTCTGGCGGAACAGATAATCACTTGATGTTATTGGATTTGAGTAACAAAGGAGTAACTGGAAAATTAGCAGAAAACGCCTTGGTCAAAGCTGATATTACCGTCAATAAAAATATGGTTCCTTTTGATACACAGTCTCCATTTGTTACTTCTGGAATTCGTGTAGGAACAGCAGCTATTACCACTAGAGGCTTCAATGAGGCAGATTGTGTAAAAGTAGTAGACTGGATTGATGCGGTATTATGTGATGCAGAAAATGAAGGTTTAATCATCGATACTCGAAAGCAAGTAAATGCATTTATGCAGAATTTCCCGCTTTATCAGGAAGAAGGAGATTTTATCAGAATGGATAAAATGAACATAGCTAGTATTTAATAAAATAACCTTAAAATATATAAATCCCGAGTACTTAAATCCTCAAATACTTGGGATTTTTTGTTTTTATGATTATAAAAGCAACTCTAATCCAATTTTAACGAATAGAAGAATAGTCCTATTAAAAATATAACTTCGATTGAGTCGTTAAATTAATGGACGACAAAAAATAGATTTAATTGAAAAAGATTTTTCACAAAAGAAAAATATGAAGAATATAATCCTAACTGCTTGTTTTTTATTAATTGGTATTACGGTATTTGCACAAGAATTGAATACAACGGTAACTGTAAATTCTCAGAAAGCACAAGCAGACCCTCAGATATTTAAGAGTCTAGAAACTTCTATTCAGGAGTTTATGAATGGCCAAAAATGGACAGAAGATGACTTTGAACAAAGTGAACGCATCAAAGTAAATATGCAGTTGACAATTACCAATGAATTCTCTGCCTCCTCTTTTGGTGCTGAACTTCAAATTCAAGCCATCCGTCCAGTTTTCAATTCTGATTACCAGACTCCTTTATTGACACATTTAGACAAAGCCATTACTTTTACCTTTGAGGCCTATCAGCCAATTGTCTTTCAAGAAGAAAATTATACTGATAATATTTCCCATATTTTAGCTTTCTACGCCTATGTAATTTTAGGTTATGATTATGATTCTTTCTCTCCTTTTGGTGGAGATAAGTATTTTCAAAAAGCACAAAACTTAGTCAATGTATTTCCTGCTAATTTATCTGGTTCTATTTCAGGTTGGACAGCAAATGGACCAAAACAAAGTCGGTATTGGTTAATGGAAAGCATGCTCAATCCAAGTGTACGACCTTATCGAGAAGCGATGTATACCTACCATCGTAGAGGCATGGATATTATGCACGAAGATTTGGAAACAGGAAAGGCGATTCTGATGCAAGTGCTGGAAACCGTAGGACAAGTCAATAATAAATACTTAAATGCTATGGTCTTAAAGATGTTTGCCAATGCTAAACAGACCGAGCTTATTGATATTTTCAAAGTCGCTCCTCGCCAACAAAAAACACGAGTATATGCGATAATGTCGAAAGTAGACCCTGCCAATTCCTCTAAATATCGGGCAATTGGGATATAATTTTTTTTTAGATTTGCCAGATTGCTAAAATCTGGCAAATCTAAAAAATTAAAAAAATAATCCTACCCTTTCTCTAACTTACCAGTTCCATTACACTTTTTACAGAAATTCTGCTCTCGCGTCCCAAGCCAATAGCCTTTTCCTTCACAATAATCACATTGCTTTAATTTACTCGCTTTACTCGCCAAATAATTTCCGAGTTTCCAACCTCCATAAATAATTCCTGCTAAAATAAGCAGCCTAAATAAAATGAACATATCCTACTGTTTTGTTTGGACTTTTAAATTTGGAATTTCACTTTTTCGATTAAAGATTCTACTGTACTTCTTCCCATCGATAACAGTCTTTAGTATGGTCATTAACCATGCCAACCCCTTGCATATAAGCATAGCAAATCGTTGACCCAACAAAAGAAAATTGTCGTTTTTTTAAAGCCTTGCTCATCGCATCACTTTCTTTAGTTTTAGTAGGAACATCGTCTCTGCCAGTATAGTTATTGATAATTGGCTTCCCATTGACAAACTGCCAAATAAATTGGTCGAAGCTACCAAACTCTTCTTGTATTTTCAAAAAGCCTCTAGCATTCTTCACCACAGAGTTAATTTTTAATTTATGTCGAACGATAGCTGGATTTTGTATTAATTCGGCTATTTTCTGCTCGTCATATTGCACTATTTTTTGCGCATCAAAATTATCAAAAGCAGCTCGATATCCTTCTCTTTTTTTCAATACTGTTAACCAATTTAATCCAGCTTGCGCACCTTCCAAAATCAGCATTTCAAATAAATGTCGGTCATCGTGAACAGGCACTCCCCATTCTTCATCATGATAATTGATGAATTCTCCATAGGATAAACACCATGCGCAGCGGATTTTATTATTAGGCATACAAAAAAGTTTATGATTTGTAGAAAGTATCAGCAAATGCATTCGCCTGTACTTTTAGTAGTGGGACAAAAATAAATTTACATATTTTAAAGTCGGCATAATCAACAAAGTCTCTTGAAGTGAACCGTTTTGTTCGTTGATTATGCCGACAATATGTAAATTTATTTTTTTCGTGTCCCTTAGAATATTTTTTGTAAAAATAAGAAATGAGTATAAGGTAAAGAATGATAAATCAATAGCTTTTTTTTAAATTTGAATAAACTAAGCGAATATGCCAAATCGACTATTTAAAATATTCTCCCAAAAAATCTTTCCGAAATGGGTGACTTCTGCTAGCGCATTATTCTTAGTCCTTTGCTTATTTAATCAATGCAATTATAATCAAACCGAAAAAATAGACTTCAATACCCAAATAAAACCTATCCTAAATAAGCACTGCATACATTGTCACGGAGGGGTCAAGCAAAATGGCGGTTTTAGCATGATGACAAGAGAAAAAATATTAGCCCCTACCGCCTCTGGGAAACCGGCTATCATACCTGGCAACCCCAACAATAGCGATTTCATAAAAAGATTGCTTATCGAAGATTCAGAAGAACGCATGCCTTTTAATGCAAATCCTTTACACCCTACAGAAATTGAGCTATTAACACAATGGGTCAAGAAGGTGCAGAATGGGGTTTACACTGGGCATACAACCCTGTTCAAAAAATAGAAATTCCTGCTAAAAAAGTTTTAGGAGAAGTCTCAGGGCAAATAGCAACAAACTGGGCAACTAATGAAATTGATTTTTTTGTCAAAAAAAAATTAATCGAAAACGATTTAGCGCCAAGCCCTTTAGCCAATAAAAATAATATTCTTCGTCGAGTAAGTTTAGATTTAATTGGTTTACCTGCGCCACAAACATTGACAAATGCTTTTCTAAAAAAAGACAATCCTATTACTTATGAAAAATTAATAGATGAACTTTTAGCATTACCTCAATATGGCGAACGATGGGCAAGTATGTGGCTAGATTTAGCAAGGTATGCAGACAGTAAAGGCTTCGAGCGTGACCCCAATCGGTCAATTTATCCTTATCGTGATTATGTAATCAAAGCGTTTAATCAGGATATGCCCTACGACCAATTTGTAACCGAACAATTAGCAGGAGATTTATTAGAAAAACCTTCAGACTTACAGTTGATTGCAACTGGGTTTCATCGAAATACTACAAATAACGATGAAGGAGGAACGAATAATGAAGAGTATCGAGTCGCCGCAGTCATCAATCGAGTAAACACAACTGGAGAAGCATTATTAGGAACAACCTTTGCCTGTATCCAATGTCATGGTCACCCCTACGACCCATTTGAACATAAAGAGTATTACCAAATGATGGCTTTTTTTAATAATACTCGAGATGAAGACACCCATAAAGAATATCCTTTATTGCGAATGTATCGCCCTGCTGATAGTTTAAAATTGGAAGCCTTAACCGACTGGGTAGCACAAGTGGATAGTGAGCAACGAGCATCAGAAATCAAACACTTTTTAAAGACTTGGCAACCTACTATTAATTCCATAGACACCGATAGTTTAGTCAATGCTGCCCTATACGATACCAAATATTTAGGCTTTCGCCAAAACGGTCAAGCAATCATCCGAAACGTCCCCTTGACAGGAAAAAATAAATTGATTGTGAAAGTGCTCAATGCAAAAAAAAGTGGACAATTTTCTATTCACCTTGCTAGTAAAAATGGTCCAACTATAGCCCAACATCAGTTTACTACCAATAAACTTTCCAGTCCATTTATTGAAATACCTTTGATAGAAACGGAAGGTATACACGATTTATATTTACACTATAAAAACCCATTATTGACCAATCCAGATGCTATGAATTTTCGATTGGATTGGTTTTATTTTACCAAAGATTTCCCTGGAGAGTCCGATGCTGACTTTGCTATCCAACAACAAGCGTATTGGGATTTAATGTCCACTACCCCACCCACCACGCTTATCATGTTGGATAATCCTCTGGACCGTAGTAGATCAACAAATATATTCGACAGAGGCAATTGGCAACTTCATAAAGAAGAAGTAAAACCAGCAACACCAAAAGTACTGAATTCTTTTCCCCCAAATGCCCCCAATAACAGATTAGGACTAGCCAAATGGCTAACAGATAAACAAAATCCATTGACTGCTCGCACAATGGTGAATAGGCTTTGGGAACAATTATTTGGAAAAGGTCTAGTGGAAACAGTTGAAGACCTAGGTACACAAGGAAATCTACCGACCCATCCTCTACTATTAGATTGGTTAGCTTATCAATATATGCATGATTACAAATGGAGCACCAAACGATTATTAAAAGAAATAGTCACTTCTTCCACTTATCGTCAAACGGCTAAAATAGGTCCAAAATCACTAGAAAAAGACCCCAATAATCGGCTATTATCTAGAGGTCCAAGAGTTCGCTTGAGTGCAGAACAAATTCGAGATCAAACTTTAGCGATTAGCGGTTTATTAAATCCTAAAATGTATGGTCCACCAGTAATGCCTCATCAACCTGATGGCATTTGGAATACCCCCTATAATAACGACAAATGGATAATCAGTGAAGGCAATGAAAAATACCGCAGAACTATTTATACTTACATGAAGCGTTCTGCTCCTTTTCCTGCTATGGAGACTTTTGATGTAGCAACAAGAGATGTCTGCTCTGCACGTCGAATTCGCACCAATACGCCACTACAAGCATTGGTGACGCTAAATGACGAAGGTTATATCGAAGCTGCCAAATACTTTGCACAGCGCCTACAAACAGAGACAATTGGCGATGTAAAAGCCAAAATTGAGGTAGGTTATTCGATGGCTTTAGGCAAAAAAATCGGCCCAGAAAAATTAGCTATTTTAGAAAATTTATATACCACTAGCTTGCAAGATTTTCAACAAAATCCAACTGCTGCAAAAACGATGACAGCAGGGTTAGCTATCAAAGAGCATATCGAGGCAACCGCCGCCATGACAGTGGTCACCAATGCCATACTGAATTTGGATGAATTTATGATGAAGTAGTAACTGACAGAACAGGCCTTTAGCCTGTCCCGTTAAGTAGTCTTTAGACTACGATAAATATAATTTCAGAAACGCCCAAAAGGGCTTAAACAGCACAGCCTAAAGGCTTGTACTACCAATAAAATATGAGCCAAAAAAGCCACCAATTACTCAAAGAAGCTCTTCAGCAACAAGCTGAATTAAACACTCGTCGCTTATTCATAAAGCAATGCAGCTTAGGAGTTGCTAGTATGGCTATTGGTTCTATTTTAGGTGGTTGTAATAATAAAAGCTTAGCTCCTAAAAATACAATACCTCAACAGGTACAAAATGTAATCAATAATTTACCTCATTTTGCACCGAAGGCAAAATCCATCATTTTTTTGCACATGGCAGGTGCTCCTTCTCAACTAGAGCTATTTGATTATAAACCTGCTTTGGCAAAATTACACGGTCAAAAATGCCCTGAGTCATTGATAGCAGGCAAAAAATTTGCTTTTATCAGAGGTATTCCGACAATGTTAGGCCCACAGGCTAATTTTCAACAAAGAGGACAATCAGGTGCATGGGTTTCTGATTTATTACCACATTTTGCTAAAGTAGCAGACGAAGTTTCTTTTTTAAAAGCTATACATACTGACCAGTTTAATCATGCACCTGCGCAGTTATTGATGCATACAGGTGGAGCGAGATTAGGACGGCCTAGTATGGGCAGTTGGGTAACATACGGGCTAGGCTCAGAAAATGAAAATTTACCAGGTTTTATGGTACTCACTTCGGGAGGATATAATCCTGATGCAGGAAAACAGGTTTGGGGCAACGGTTTTTTACCATCTGTATATCAAGGAGTACAATGCCGAACAAAAGGCGACCCCGTACTTTATTTAAGTGACCCAAAAGGAATGAATCGAAATGTGCGTAGAGCTTCAATTGATGCAATTAATCAAGTTAATGAACTAACCCACCAAGAATTTCAAGACCCAGAAACACTTACTCGAATTGCCCAATACGAAATGGCTTTTCGGATGCAAATAGCTGTTCCAGAAGTCATGAATATCAAAGATGAACCCGATTATATACATCAATTATACGGTACAAAAATCGGTGTATCTTCTTTTGCTAATAATGTTTTGCTAGCTAGAAAATTAGTAGAAAAAGGAGTCCGATTTGTCCAATTATTTGATTGGGGCTGGGATACACATGGTGTATCTAGTGATACCGCATTAGACATCGGGCTAGTAGATAAATGCAGAGAAACAGACCAACCTGTAGCCGCCCTCTTAACAGATTTAAAACAACGAGGTTTGTTAGAAGAAACGCTCGTCATTTGGGCTGGAGAATTTGGCAGAACCCCCATGCAGGAAAATAGAAATGGAGTCGACCAATCTTATATGGGTAGAGACCATCACACGGATGCCTTCACTATTTGGATGGCTGGTGGTGGTATCAAAAAAGGCTATACACATGGCGAAACGGATGAATTGGGATACAATGCTATTAGTGGTTCCCAATCTATTTTTGATGTACAAGCCACAATCCTGAACCAATTAGGTTTTGATCATGAACAATTTACTTATCAATTTCAAGGGCGGCCTTTTCGATTGACCGATGTAGAGGGAGAGGTGATTCGGGAGGTAGTCGGATAGCTACTTTTGATTTTTTTTGCAAAATGATAAAATCCATTAAATCTTGTCTAATCTGCGGCTAACTCTATCTAACTTGTTAGTTATTAAAACCAAATAAATTCATTACTATTAAATTCTTATCAAAACAAAAATATGCCACTAAATAGAAGAAATTTTCTAAAAAACACCACTTTAGCTAGTGGCGCAGTAGCGTTAGCCAACTCCAATAATGAGCTAGAAAAAGTAGAAAAGATACCAACGTCCGATAAGTTTCAATTAGAAATTTATGCCACTGATTGGGGATTTAAAGGTACTAAAGCAACATTTTGCAAAAAAGCAAAAGACGAAGGATATGATGGCATCGAAGTCTGGGCGCCAAGAAATGAAAAAGACCTAGAAGAATTAATGAATGCTACTGCAAAAAATAATTTAAAATATGGATTTTTGATTGGAAGTTCAGGGAGTAATTTTACCAAACATTTGGCTAATTTTCAAGAATATGTCTCATTAGCAAGTACATACAAACCAGCGTTTATCAACTGTCATTCAGGTAAAGATTTTTTTAGTTTTGAAGAGAATAAACAGTTCATAGATTTTACTATCCAAAAAGAAAAAGAGACAGAAGTTCCGATATATCATGAAACGCACCGAGCAAGAATCTTATTTGCAGCACATATTGCCAAACAATTTATCGAGCAAATACCAGAATTACGCTTAACTCTCGATATATCGCATTGGACTTGTGTAGCAGGGTCTTTATTACAAGACCAAGAAGAAACAGTGCTAAAAGCATTGAAGCGAACAGAACATGTACATGCTCGAGTAGGTTTGCAAAATGGTCCTCAAATTCCAGAACCTCGGGCACCAGAATTTAAAAAAGAAATGGATGCTCATTTCGCTTGGTGGGACAAAGTCGTAGAATTCAAATCTACTAAAGGAGAAAAATTGACCATGACTACAGAGTTTGGTCCTGCTAGTTATATGTGGACTTTGCCTTACACTCAAATACCTGTCGCTAATTTATGGGAAGTCAATGCACATATGATGCGGCTATGGAGAGAAAGATATGGATAAAAAGAAATTAGAAGTGATATTTTTCACTTCTGGTTAAATCACGAAGTCAACACCTTTTTCTACCATTTCATCATATCTAGCTGGAATGAATCGATATAAATAAGCTCCTTTTCGAGAACTAGTCTTATCTTTTTCTCCTAGTTTTTCTAAGACATTCATCGACAAGATTTTTTTACGAAAATTTCGACGATCTAATGCTCTTTGATAAATGACTTCGTATAGTACTCGCAATTGGGGAATAGTGAATTTTTCAGGTAACAACTCAAAACCAATGGGCCGATAACGGGCTTTTCTACGCAATTTTTCTAACGCGTCTTCAATCATTTTTTGATGATCTAAAATTAAAGTAGGAAGCTTATCTAATTCAAACCATTGTGCTTTATATTCTTGAGCGATTTGTTTATCTTCTTCTTGCAGTCGCATAAGGGCATAATGAGCAATAGAAATCACACGATCGCCAGGGTCTCTATCTACTTCGCTATAACTTCCCAACTCTTCCATAAATACATTAGTCAATCCTGTGTGTATTTTTAGAACCCTTTCTGCTGCTTTGGTGACCCGCTCGTTTATTTTGACAAAACTGCCTATTAGGGACCATTCTTGCTCAAACGGAGCTACTTTTCTTTGAAATAACAATAATTTCAAACCATCTCTATCAAAACCAAAAATTATACAATCTACTGCTAAGAGTAGACGATCTGCATCCTTATAAAAAGTTTTTAACATAAGCTTATTCACTAAAATAACTAGTAATTAGATATATTTTAATACTTTGCCTGCCGGCAAAAGCAGGGCAAACAAACCAAAAAAGGATGAGCCGGTAAGGGTATAGAAAGAACCTTGCAAGAGGACGGGGCTACCAACAATCATAAGAATGTAAATTTATTATTGAACTATTCCTTAATCTGACACCTGATAGTGAAGCAGTCTAATGTCTTAAAATCTTAAAGTACAATTAAGAGGTATAATTATTCAAAGATAAGCGTTATTTTTACACTTACAAGAACAAGTATACCCTTTACACTTGCTATCCATCCTTTTTTTTTGCACAAAATTTTATATTTGTGCGACAATTCCTAATAAAGAAGCTGTTGCTTTTCGTAAAACTAAGCTATAATTAAAAAATGGCAACAATTATCAAAGTAAAATCTCCTGGAAGAATCAATATCATTGGTGAGCATACCGATTATAATGATGGTTTTGTATTGCCTGCAGCGATAGACAAAGCCACAGTGGTTCATCTAAAAAAGAATGGCTCTGCTTCAGAATGTAGAATGATTGCCCTAAATATTGGTGAAATTGCCTATTTTGATTTAAATAATTTTGAACCATTGGAAAGTGGTTGGCAAAATTATATGATGGGAGTCGTGCATGAATTGCAACAAATTGGGGCAAAACTAACAGGATTTGATTGCGAATTTGGAGGAAATGTACCGATTGGCAGTGGCATGAGTTCTTCTGCTTCTTTAGAATGCAGCCTAGCGTTTGCTCTAAATGAGTTATTCCATCTAGGATTTGATAAGTGGCAATTAATCAAAGTATCTCAATTGGCTGAGCATAATTTTGTGGGAATTAAATGTGGCATCATGGACCAATTTGCCAGTATGATGGGTCAAAAAGACCAAGTAATGCTTTTGGATTGTCGCTCTTTGGAATATAAATATTTTCCCTTTGATTTAGGAGACCACCAACTACTATTACTAAATACTAATGTCTCTCATTCACTCGCAGATTCTGCGTATAATAACCGAAGAATGGAATGTGAGGCAGGGGTAAAAATCATTCAAACAAAATATCCTGCTACCAAAAATCTTCGAGATGTTACTCTAGAACAGTTGAGTGAATTTAAAAGTAGCATGCCGCTGATTACTTTCAAACGTTGCTACCATGTCGTAGCAGAAAATCAAAGAGTCCTAGAGGCGGCAGAAGCCATGAAAAACAAAGATCATCAACTATTAGGAGAATTGATATACCAATCACACTTTAGCTTACAAAACAATTATGAAGTGAGTTGCCCTGAACTAGATTTTTTAGTACAGCTAACTTTGGATAAAGACTATATTTTAGGTAGCCGAATGATGGGTGGTGGCTTTGGAGGCTGCACAATCTCAATTATGAAAAAGGAAATGGTTGGTATCTTTAAACACCATGCCATAGAAGCCTATAAAAATCGATTTGATAAAGACCTAACACCTTATACTGTCTTGATAGAAGATGGCACGAAAATAATTTAGGCAGTTACTTTTCAACCTTATTCCATTTAGGCAAAGCCTGACTTCTCCCCTCTTGGCTATCAATTTTTTAGAGTCAATTCTTACCAAGAAAACGCAAGGAATAACTTGTAAGTACTTAATTTATTTGCCAAAATAAAACTTTACCCCACCATAAAAATTAGCCGTCGGCGCTGGCTCATAAAATCGACTCCCAAAAGCATTCACTCGAACATTGTCAAAATATTCTGTCCCCAATAAATTATTCACCCCAAAGAATGGCTCAATATCCCAATTGAGTTTATCTATTTTATAGCCTAATTTTAAATTGACTACTGTAAAACCGTCTACCGTTACTGAATTATCATCTTTGGCAAATAACTCACCGATACTTCTAACCTGAATAGAACCAAAAAGTCCTTTATTACGGGAATAATTCAAAGCAAAAAAGGTGTTATGTTTTGGTATACCGGGTAAAAAATTGCCATTAAAAGAACGAAATTCATCGTATTTGAAATCAGAGTAAGTGTAGTTTAAGAAAGCGTTTAATCCTCTAGTTAGATTATAAGTCAAACTTGCTTCTACACCTTTTCTATCCGTACTTCCAGCATTTCTAAAAAAGTCTCTATCTGGAAAATCTTCTAATTCATAAGAAACAATTTCTTCTTTAACTGTAATGGTAAATAAAGCCAATTCGTACCGTAATTTATTATTGAGAATTCCTTTGATACCCACTTCATAATTCGTTGCTTCCTGTGGCATCAATTCAGGATTGAAACCACCTAAACCAGATGGATTATTGGATAACTCATTTAATGTTGGCGTTTCAAAGTTGGTTGAAATATTTCCATAAATATTTGCTGCTTCTGAAGCACTATAAACTAAGCCAAAAGTTGGATTAAAATTATTTAAATCAGATTCGCCCGATTGGTCTCCATTACTTAAAAAGTTATCCGTCGCTTTTAAGCGAACTGCATCATAGCGCAGACCTAGCATGGCTGTAAGTTTCTCCGACAGACTTAATTCTTGTACAAAAAAAGCACCCAAACTTCGGAATTCTTCTTTCTGGTCTAAAGTCATATTTCCTTTAACCCCACCTTCATTGACAAATCGCATGCGGTCATCTGCCTGATTTTGTAAATCGACTCCAATTTTTAAGCGATATGGTTTACCAAATAAGGTATTATCTAATTGATAATTAGTAGTAAACCCAGAAAAAGCACGGTCAAATTCTACAATACCCCCAAAACCAAAAGGCAAACGATTAGCAAAATCTCGATTACTCAACCAAGTTTTGACTTCTAATTGTTGTCCTTCTGCAATTTCATTTTTATAAATCAAGGCAAACCTAGATTGCACTATTTCTTCACCACCCATAAAGGATAAATTTCTATCTCTGGCACTGGTTCGGTCTTCTTGCGCTTGCGCCAAATTAATGCCTCCAGGGTCATCCGCTTGTGGGCTATTGGCATAATTAGCGAGTAATTGTAACTCCGATTTTTCATTCAGTTGGAAACTAAATTTACCATTCAAGATGGTATTTTTCATTCCACTGTTATCTCGATAACCATCTGTTTTGACATGAACACCATGTAGTAAGTAGCCAAATTTTCCTTTCTGTTGTCCTGTTTTTAATTGATATTGCTGCAAGCCGTACGAACCCGCTGCGACTCTTGCTTCCCAAAAAGGCGTAGGCGTAGGATTTTGTGTCGTAAAACTAATCACACCACCCGAAGCGTTTCCATACAGTCCAGACGAAGGACCTCGTATCACCTCAATATTTTCCAATACCCCCAAATCCAAATTATCAACTTGTGCTTGTCCATCAGGTGTAGATTCTGGAATACCATCCACCAATACTTTTACCCCTCTAATCCCAAAAGCGGACCGAGCGCCAAAACCTCTAATAGATACTCGTAAATCTTGGGAAAAATTATTGCCATTCAAGGCAAATAATCCGGGAATGGCATCTAGTGATTCGTTGACAGATAGTTGATTTTGTCCTCTTTGAATGAAAGATTTAGACAAAGAAGTAGTTGCCAAAGGAGATTTTAAATCCGAAGTTTCGAAGCGAGTGGATTTGACCGTGACAGGAACTAGTTCGTAGATTTGGGAGGTGTCAATTTGGGCAATTCCTGAAAATGTTATTAAGCAAAAAAAGAAAAGTGATAGAATTCTCATGTTTAATATTTAGAAAAAGGCTTGTACGAAATTTTTATTTTCAAAACTTCATATAGAATCATTAATAGTATCCGAATACTAAATTGACAAAGAACGTAATTTTCTAGCGGCTAATCCTAATAATTAAGTGTTAAATAAAAAAAGGTAATGCAAAACAATCATTCCACATTACCTTTTTTATTATTTAAAAATATTCTACTTCACCTCATGCATCAATTTCTTCACTAAAGGAGATAGTAAAATACAAAGGAAACCTAAAGCTACAGAAATCGCAGTCAATATCCAGAAGAAGTAGCTAATGCCACTTTCTTGTGCAATGCCCTCTGAGGCACCACCAAATACACCTGCTAGTTTCATACCAATGGCAATGGCTAAATAATACATGCCAAACATGAATGCAATCATTCTACCTGGCACTAATTTACTAACTAAAGATAAGGAAACAGGAGAGATACAAAGTTCTCCTAAAGTATGGAATAGATAGACTAAAACTAACCAGATAATACTAACCGAAGCCACTTTGGCGCCTGGCGAAATATCACTCGCCCCGTAAGCGACACAAGCCATTCCTAAGCCTAATAGAAACATCCCAATGGCATATTTCATATTGGCACTTGGATTGTATTTACTTTCCCACCATTTAGAAAAAAGTGGTGCAAAAATGATAATGTATAAAGAGTTTAGTATACCGAACCAAGAAGCGGTGATTTCTGTTTTTTCTGATACAAATTCTCGTTGTAACATCCATAAAGTAATGCCCCAAATAATCAAGAAACTAATGGTCAGAAAAATAAAGGATAGACTATATTTATCACCTATCTGTTTGAATAATAAAAAGATAATCCAAGTAAAAATACTCAGAGGGACAAGGGTTAGAATAGAGTTGACAATATTAAAAGTCATCCCTGCACTACCTTCTAATACTCTATCCGTATAATCTCTAGCAAAAATAGTTAAGGAAGTAGGTGCTTGTTCAAAAACGGCCCAGAAGAAAATAGTAATGAAACAAAAGAATAAAACAGCAAACATTTTGTCCCTAGTAACTTTACCATAATTGGCTATACGAGGGATAAGAACGATTAAAAAGATAATAAAAGCGGCAATAATTG
>CANNZV010006448.1:0-17884 GCA_947561585.1 Caprella mutica
CTCAGTAAAGTTACGCTGAAAGGCAATGAGATGCTATTGCAATATTATTTCTTACGTTTAGGAAGATAAGGAGGTTGTCTGGCTCTGTAGAAATGTGAGAAATAGTACAAGGTATGCGGGTCTTCAAGCTGTGTTATATAGAGCATCACAGTCACAAATTCTAAAGAAATTATTGTTTTTTTCTGTAATGAGGTGAAATACTCCCTACTTTCATCTTAATTTATAATGGAAAATTCGGAAATAAATAATAATTCAAAGAAGAAAGAGGAGATATATACTTAAAATAAAAAATTAATTTATACCTAAGGTAAGTTCTTAATTATCGGTCAATACTGCATCTTCGTACATATAAGAAAAAACAATATGGAAATAATTATTATTAGATAGCACTGTGTAATAATAACAATTTCTATATTGTTTTTTTCTTATATGTCCGAAGATGTAGTACTGAACAATAATTAAGAGCTTACCCTAATAAAATACGAACCAAATAATTATATTTTTAAGTTATAAAGTAATTGAATTTTTCTGTTAAATTATAGAAGAATACAATCTTAATATGCAATACAGTTGAACTTCTCTATAGTGAACTCCTTCATAGTGAATGAGTTAGGATATACCCCATATAGTGAACAATTTTTCTTTAGTCTCCCATAAAATTACCTTCAGTTTTCTAAAACTGACAGAAATTTATCGAAGGCTAAAGAAAATTTGTTGACTATATTGGATAAATCCTAACTTATTCACTATAAAGGAGTTCACTATGGAGGAGTTCTACTTATACAATCTGATTTTTATCCATTTATAAACATTAGTCTACGCAGTTTGCTAAGAACATTTGATTTACTCTTATTCTTCATATCATTTAAATTGCAAGTAATATATATAAATATCTGCGTAACAAACACGCCACACAATATTTTTTTAACCACGTATCAGTGCCCCATAAATGTCAGCACATATTAAACATTTTATTTTCGCTCCCGTTTCTAAAAAAATTGTAAGTAGACGATTACACTTACCTCATTCCCTTACCCTCCTATTTGAAACTTTAAATGGTTTTGTTTCTAGTAACATTAAAGCAATTAGATGCTATGAATTGGAGAATTGCTTTTCATATTATTGGGAAAGTTTCGAGTTCTCAAATGGTTCCACATTTCCGATCAATTAGGAAAAATATATTGGAATCTATAATATTTAAAATAATGAGATAATTTATATAGTTTTTCTCACATGGTCGAAAATAAAGAACCGTTTGATAACTCGGAACATGCCCTACCATTATAGATTCTTAACGACTACTTCAGACAGAATAAGTAGGTTGTTTTTTAATGTTTTTCTCTCTGTACTACCGATAGAGTTGTAAGAGCTTTTTAATGACTTTGTGTACTCCAAACGATATGTTTATAAAGTTTAAATAGTGTATGAACACGATAATTCTTCATTACTGAATGTGTCATATGTGGTAAATCTTATAACGTACAATAATTCGTCTAGAAAATTTAATTACGCAGAATTGAAAAAAAATTATTATTGAAAGTGAAAAATCTTTTTCGTACGTTTGCAAGATATTTATTTATTTATTTAATATACTTTAAACACGAATGAAGATATAATTCAAATTTATAATTTGGTAGAAAGTTCTTCTTATAAACCAATCTCCATTTAGATTTTAAAACATCAATTTGTCAATACAAAAAATAAAGTGAAATACAATTGTTAAAACAACCACCAATAGTTGTAAATAAAGTGCACAGTGAAGAGTTAAAACAACCACCAATAGTTGTAAATAAAGTACACAGTGAAGAGTTAAAACAACCACCAATAGTTGTAAATAAAGTGCACAGTGAAGAGTTAAAACAACCACCAATAGTTGTAAATAAAATGCATAGTGAAAGATTAAAACAACCACCAATAGTTGTAAATAAAATGCATAGTGAAAGGTTAAAACAACCACCAATAGTTGTAAATAAAATGCATAGTGAAAGATTAAAACAACCACCAATAGTTGTAAATAAAATGCATAGTGAAAGGTTAAAACAACCACCAATAGTTAAAAAAAGCAAAAACAACCACCAATATTTGTAAACAAAATGCACAGTGAAAGGTTAAAACAACCACCAATAGTTGTAAATAAAGTGCACAGTGAAGAGTTAAAACAACCACCATTCAATGTTCTGTTTTATCCCCAAGAATAATATTGATGCAGAAGAACTGTGAATGAAACTCCACGGAGATGAGGCATAACATTTGCATGAGGACTTGTAAATGGTGTGGGCGAAATACTCGCTTACATATGGTGTTATGAATAATTTACACAGAGTGCTGGGGTATATTACTTATGATAGATGTGCTCCCTTTGAAAAATAGTCAGCAAGAACAGTAAATAAGGACAAGATTTACAGTCTAGTCTAACCATAAGTAGGATGTGCATCTTACTTATTACCATCCGAAAAGTTATTAGGTTTTATATTTTTCTCCTCTGATATTTCCTTTATAAAATATTTACTTGTTTGAAATGAAAAAAATATAAAACAGTTTAAAATTAACAAATAATCATGGGTTATACCTATTGTAAGGAACGATGATTTTTAAATACATAGAAAATATATAGTTCGGAAATATCATTTTTCAAAATTTTAGAGTAATAATTATGGAAATCCACTCATAGCGAAATAGCAAAAAATGTTTGTTATTTCATATAATCAATATAATTGATTTATTGTTATTATTTCACAGTTGAAATTAATGATTTATAACAAGATAACACATTGAAAAATACTAAATTTTAAAGCGTTTCTTATTCATTATATTTATCAATATATAAGCTCTATTATTTACAACTAGATTACTTGCCCATTAAGAATAACGTGCTCTCTATTTTATTAATATCTTTTGTAATTTAATTAACTACACTTCGTTTCGTGGCTTCAGGTTTAACTAAAGTTATTACAATGGTGACGATTATAATAAAGCATTGAGTCGCAGAGGTTACACCTTTTCACGATAGAGGTTGTAAGCAGTTCATTATGAACTTACAGTGCAAAATTTTAAATAAATTCTAATTCAGTTTACGTAATCATTTATTCCACTCATTTACTCATTTTAAAATTATTTTTCATTTTTTCTACTTGTTACCACATTTAGCCTAGCTTCTGAATATTCCATAGAATGTGACAGACAGACAGACATATAAAGATAAGCAAACTATATATATTTCTATCACTGCTTTAAGGCCCCCTTCACACTTACGTTTTTTAGCGCCGTGTGAAAAAAGCTCATTATAAAAAGTTTAGCTACATTTGCTTCTAACGGAGCCTTTCACAGTTGCGTTTTTTTCCACCAGCGTTTATTTTTACGCTACATAGCTCTATCTCCTACTAAAACACTAGCAGGATTTTAAACTCTAGAACTTTAGCAGGATACGAATGTCTACTGTACCGTTCACATTAGAGTTTTTCCTTTGCCGGGATAGCATATACATGCAAAGAACTTTTGACGAAAAAATGACGAAAAATAAAGAAAGAGAGAAACTATCCACAGTGGTTGTTATTTTTAGCTTAAGTAATGAATTATCGGACAGTTTCACATTTATGATCATATAAGAAAAAGTATATAATTTATCACTTTAACTCTTTATTTGTTGATGATCTAAAATGTGGAACTGTTCGATAATTCGGATCATACCCTATCAATGCCAAATTTGTTTTCCTAATTCTTAGTCCTTTGTGTTCGTGTCTGCTTGAATGTTTGTGCTATAGTTGATAGGTATGTTATGCATATGGTGGTTGTTCTGCAGCTAAATTTGCCATCGTTGATTTCTTTATAAATATTATACTAAATGAGAGAAGAAAGATTTCATAATTTTTCTTCCAGCGTTAATATAACGCATGTGTGAACACATGTCAAGACGATTTTTTTTTTGCGCGGCATTAAAAAACGCAAGTGTGAAGGGGGCCTATGGCAAATACTATTCTGGCAGTTCTACTGCCGCGGTGCTACTGCTTTGCTACTGCTTCTTAAAATCCGAAGTATACTAGGCGGTGTTTCCGCCGCGTTCTCACCGCCTGCAAAGTATACTGGGCTGTAAAACCGCACCAGATACATTTTGCAGTGTTTTTTGCAGTCTATACAGTGTTTTAAACATCAATTGGCATTACAGATTATTGAAAAAATGTTTAGAGATATCGGCTATGCAATTGAATGATTCTTCTAAGTTTGCTATTGGTCATATACCAACCTACAGGCCCCCTTCACACTTGCGTTTCTCAACGCCGCGTTAGAAATACTGCTCTTTTGGCATGTCTTCACACTTGCCTTTTTGCAACGCCGCGTTAGAAAAAAGGCTCATTACCTTCGCAATCTTGCGGAAGGTTATATTTTCATCGGAATTTATTTATTTATTTATTTATTATCTTGTTATTCGCTTAACTGAAAAAGTGTTCAAACAAATTGCCTGAAATTTGGTGAAACGATTGGTCCATGTCCAGTGACCTGCTGCTAGTCTTTTGGGAGTGACCCGGTCAAAGGTCAAGGTCATGGTCATTTAGAATCAAAAAGTATCGAACCATATTGCATGAAACTTGGTGGAACGATTGGTCAATACACAGGAACCATTTTGATAGATTTTGGGAGGGATCGGGTCAAAGGTCAAAGATCAAGGTCAAGGCCATTTGTAACTCAAATAGTATTCAACCAAATTGTCTGAAATTTGATGGTACAATTGGTCAATCACCAGGAACGATCTGGTAGAATTTTGGAAGCGATCTGGTCAAAGGTCAAGGTCATTTATAACTCAAAGAGTATTGAACCATATTGCATGAAACTTGGTGGGACGATTGGTTATTATCCAGTTAGCCGTTTCCTTAATTTTGGGAGAGAACTGGTCAAAGCGGATGCGAAGGTATGCGCTCTACCGAGTGCACATAATCTAGTCTTATCATTATTTTCCTTGTTATTATTCGATAATCATTTTCTCTAAACATCATTTTTTTTGGTTATCATTTTCTTTAGTTATCATTTTCTCTGGTTATCATTTTCTTTGGTTACCATTTTCTATGGTTAACATTTTCTCTGGTTACCATTTTCTATGGTTATCACTTTCTCTTGTTATCATTTTCTTTGGTAATTTTTTCTTTGATAATCATTTCCTCTGGTTATCATTTTCTCTGGTTATCATTTCCTCTGGTTGTCATTTTCTCTGGTTATCATTTTCTCTGGTTATCATTTTCTCTGGTTATCATTTTCTTTTGTCATGATATGGAAACAAATAATTTGGCATAATAGGGTATGTTCTGAATTATCAAACAGTTCCACAATTTCGATCATCAACAAATTACGAGTTAAAATGTCATATTAATTTTATACTTTTTCTTATATGATCGAATATGTGTAACTGTCCGATAATTCATAACATAATTCAATTGCCAGGGACCCCTTGTTATGTGGGTAGAAAATGATAACCATTGTAGACAATAATTTTTCAATTTATCGTCTTATTTTCGTCTAAAGTTTTGTGTATGTATGCAATCCCAGTAGTGAAAAAAACGCAAATGTGAACGGTACAATAGACATTCGTATCCTGCTACAGTTCTAGCGTTAAAAATTCTGCTCGTAATTTAGCAGGGGACTGAGCTATGTTGCGTTAGAAAAAATGCTGCATTTTTTCTAACGCAAGTGTGAAGGGCTCCGTTAAAATCAATTGCAGCTAAACTTTTTGCCATGAGCAGTATTTCTAACGTAGCGTTGAGAAACGCAAGTGTGAAGGGGCCCATAGGTACCTATTTGAGTGTTAGTTCTGTCGCAAGAATTCTGTTGTTATTCTAAAAATAATAAATTTACAACACTATTCAGCTATTGGTATATATTGACTAAAAAATCTGAAGTATGCACACAGTTCTATAAGATTAACGATTATTTTAATTATTCTACAAGCTCATTTCTAGAGCAATATGTATATAATAGCTTTTATAAAAAACTAACTTATATAAAAAGCTAACTTTTAGCTTTTAAAAAGCTAACTTTTAGCTTTTATGAAAAACTAACTTTAAGCTTTTATAAAATCTAACTTATAGCTTTTATAAAAGCTAACTTTTTATATGTAAAAAGCTAACTTTTAGAGCAGCGGAATGTTTGGTGTTTGGCGTGAACTGTGATCAAAAAAAAAACATATTCAAATTATACAGAAATGAATTAAGGGTGTATGCGATTATATATGAATATATTGAAACAATGAAGGAATGTGAATATTTACCATCACAAAAAAAGAATTTTCGCATTAGGAGATATCTTAAAATATACCTAATAATAACATCAGAAATAATGCAATAGCGAGATGTAGCAAGAATGATTGATACCAAGTTAACGTACCAACAGTCGCTAGATGTACAAAAAATGTTCAAAATATCTGAATTTAATCTTGCTTGATCTAGTTTAGTGATCATTTGAATCTTTAAATTTTTAAATGATTTAATTGACAAAAAATTATTTAACATTCTTTTAAAATAGGGATTTTTAAAGAAAATTTTATTTCATTATAGAACTATATTTAATTAATTAATAATTAACAAATTTCACAAGATTTAACGTCAAAATTTTAAATAGACTAAATGTTATCTAGGAGTGAAGACTAGACTGAGACGCCCCAACATCATGGAACAGAAGCGATCCAGCTGCAATCAGTCACTGCAAAGATAAAGCATTCGGTTACTTATAGGTAGAACTGAAAGACAAAAAGAATTATTTCGAATCATGTTCTACCTAAAGATTATTACCAAAACTTCTTTCACTCTACAGCCAGTTCTCATAAGAAGTTCAGCGACCAAGGAAAAAACAGCGAACTGACCTAAGAGAAAAAATTAGCCACTTAAATAAACGTTGCTTTTAACAAGAATTTTTAATATTTACTAATTTTTAATATTTATTTAATTTAATATTTATTTAATTTAATATTTATTTAATTTAATATTTATTTAATTTAATATTTATTTAATTTAATATTTATTTAATTTAATATTTATTTAATTTTTAACTCAATTTTTAATATAGCAATAGTTTAACTTTCTTTTAAAAGCTGAAAGATTTTAAAATTGTAAGTTTCTTAAATTTGGGATCTAGAGGCTTTAAAATTCTTATGCAAAAATTTTACCTAACGGCCCACAAAATTCTGTTGCCCCTACACAACGAACTCACTGTGTTAATGGCCATCATGCTATTATCCAGCTGCCTTAACCTCCATCTAGGCTGTCCAGTGCAGTCCGCTCATCCCCCGGGGGCGTCCTTAGTCCATCATTTCAATTAATAGTGGTTTCCAAGAAAGAAATGTTTGCGTAGGTCCAGTGTAGATCGCCGTTCTCGGTTCAGCCTCAGTTAGCTGCCGGAAATGCATCCAGTGACCCTAATGTTCGCTGCATCGGTGTGGTAGTACTATTTGGAAAAACCCTGGAGAGACTCCACGACACCAGTAGACACTGGAATGCACTGAGAGACACTGGGGAAGACTGATTAATTATTTGTCTTCGCTCTCACAGGTAGATAAAGATGTTCCAACACTGTGAGAACGAAGGCAGAGACAATACAAATTTTGTGGGGACATTCTTTTAAATTAATTTATATCTTATAATAAATATCTATTTTTATTAAAAATAATGGAAATGCATATTTCTATACACTAGATATTTAAAACTAGTGTACTTTCCCCGTTATAAATGACGGAGTTTCAATAGAAATTGAATGTTGATTCAAAATTAATGAGGAATCAATAGTAAAAGAAAAAATATATATAATTTAAAAAAATGTAGCTATATAAAAAATATGTATCTAAATAAAAATTTATGTAAATAAATATTGTATATGAATATAGAAAATTATAAATAAATATTTATGTTAAAATTTATATACAAAAAATATATACATATTTTTTTCAAATATTAGCTGTATTGGGTAATCTTCTACTTTAAACTGATCTGTGTTTGTGCATATACATTGACTGCTGCGGTGAAACTGCCCAGTATACTTTGCAAGCGGTGCCACTGCGGCGGTGGTAACGCGTCAAGATGAGGTGCCACCGCCTAGCGCCGTAGCAACGCAGACTGCCAAGGAGGTAGCACGGACAGTATACTATGCAACTCTGCATTTCCATTAATTTAACCATGATTAATTGAAGATGCGTACGCAGGGCAGTAGCACCGCGGCGGTCGAACTGCCAGTATAGCTATACAATCGTATCCTAGATACTATCGACTCTAATAATATACTGGATTAAATTTAGGCCCCCTTCAGGGCCCCCGCACACGAGCATTCCCTCGCCACAACGTCAAATGAACGCAGACGCATGGCCAGGGCACACGAGCGTGTGCAGCAATGGAAAATTAACCCAGATGCATAGAGAGTGACATGTAGCATGTACCAGTCACACTATACCTAACTAGTTACACTGTAGACTATCTAACCAGTCACACTATACCTAACTAGTCACACTATACCTAACTAGTCACACTATACCTAACTAGTCACACTATACCTAACTAGTCACACTATACCGAACCAGTCACACTATACCTAACTAGTCACACTATACCTAATTAGTCATACTGTTGGCTATCTAACTAGTCACACTATACCTAACTAGTCACACTGTACCTAATTAGTCATACTGTTGGCTATCTAACTAGTCACACTGTACCTAATTAGTCATACTGTTGGCTATCTAACTAGTCACACTGTACCTAAACAGATTAAAATTTTAAGTAATTGTTATTGGTACGTATATCGGTTACCAATACGTATCGGTACATATTCATTAAAAAAGTTTATATTAACTTCATAAGGGCTTGATCGATAAAGAAATACCTGAATTAACTCTGTTTTCTCGTTTTATTATTTCTTTGTAATAACTCACAGACTGTTAAAATGTAGGGACAAAAATTTCTTTCTCATATGTTCAATAAAAATGTTTCAATCTATACTATTTACTTACAATTACCATTGAAAGATGCGGCAACAAACCGTCCGTGTGCGCACCCTCCCGTAGATTTAATAGAAATGACTGGTAATGCGGCAGTCACCAGCCGTCAAGGGAACGCATTACCCAGAACGCTCGTGTGCCCACATACCCGAGAGTTAAAGCTATTTTAGGGTTATGTGCCAATCGCCGGATGGCAAAGAACGCTCGTGTGCGGGGGCCCTCACACTTGCGTTTCTCAACGCCGCCTTTAAAAAAATGCTCATGGCAGAAAGTTTAGCTACAATTGATTTTTATGGAGCCTTTCACACTTGCAATAGAAAAAATGCTGGTAAAAAAAGTGCAAGTGTGGAGGGCTCCGTTAAAATCAATTGTAGCTAAACTTTTTGACATGAGCATTTTTTTAAAGGCGGCATTGAGAACCGCAAGTGTGAAGGGGGCCTTACAATAATTTTTCCCAGTGAGTTCAAAACAAGAAACTACAACCTGTACTTAACAGTAATAATATAAATTACTTCAATTCAGATAATTGTAATGCCACTGTTATTCATTGTAGGAAAATCTTCCGGCTATCAGTAATTAATATCAAATAGATTAAACTCTGTAATTACTTGAACAGAGTCATTCATACCTTCCTAGTCACTTCCTATCGAAAACTGAACATCTTTTTGTAACTTGCTATCCGCTACTGTTTAATATCAGCTACTGTGTCATATCAGCTACTGTGTCATAACGGCTACTGTGTCATACTGGCTACTGTGTCATACCGGCTACTGTGTCATACCGGCTACTGTGTCATACCGGCTACTGTGTCATATCGACTACTGTGTCATACCGGCTACTGTGTTATACCGGCTACTGTGTCATACTGGCTACTGTGTCATACCGGCTACAGTGTCATACCGGCTACTATGTTATACCGGCTACTGTGTCATACCGGCTACTGTATCATACCGGCTAATGTGTCATACCGGCTAGTGTGTCATACCGGCTACTGTGACACATCAGCTACTGATAAACATATTGTTTATTACCTTGTTTGAAATTAGAAAAATATAAAATTGCTTAAAGTTAATTAATCATAAACTAATAATCAGCTGGGACTTACTCCATCAACTCCTTCACCTTAGCAATAATATCCGTGTGTCCCCACCAGGGTTCACATAGAGCATGCCCACGGTAGGGATGGCATTAACCTCATACTGGAGAACATCACAGTGGACGATAACGGACCCTTCACCTGCACAGGCAGGCAGGGGGGACGAAACCTCATAAGAACATTTGTCCTCAACGTCAACAGTGAGTAATATCAATTTAAAAAGCTTTTATTGGGTGTATATACATATTATTGTACTCTTACAGTAATGACATTTACCTTGCCTATATTTTTAAAGTGATTTAATGGAGCAATTAAATATATTTAATTTTATGAATGATTGCAGTAACTATATATTTTAATTAGTTAATTTATTCAAATTTTTAGAATGTTTATGGCAATTAATTTTTTAGTTACTAAATATACATATAAATTTTGAAATTTCCAAATTTCGTAATTAGTAATTAATTTAGTAGGGGCCAAATCGCTGACGTCAAAAAGAAATTAAGTACAAAGGACTGGAAGAAGCAGTCAGAAATGAAAGTGGCTCCATGAACAACGTCACTTACCACCATCGGTGACAATGCTCATGGATGTAGAAAGGCTACTCCGTGAATGCAGTCACTTACCAAGGAATGTGACTAAAAGAGACACTAGCACCGGTGGCTGCACTCACGGATGGAAGAGGAAAATGAAGAGGAAACCTAACACAGAAATATAAGACCTCGTAGTTGAAGAGCATAACCCTAGCGCTATCCTCTAAAACTGCAAGTAGCGTTAAAAAAATGATTAACATGGTAAAAATGAAAAAGACAATCCATTATCCAAATTACAACAGTTCTGGGCCCAAGGGACGCCACCCCCCTTCTCTTCCATTCACCACAGACAGCTTCACGATAGAGCCCCTGGGGGCTCGTAATCAGTTATCAAATCACGATACATATTTCTTCGTTTTCTTGAATTACGTCATATATTCATCACTTTGTTTAATTTTCATCAATGGCATCAATTTTTCATCAATACGTTAGTTTTTCATCACTGGTGTCAATTTTTTATGAATACGTTAGTTTTTCATCAGTGGTGTCAATTTTCCATCAATACGTTAGTTTTTCATCAATAACTTCAATTTAATTCATCAATAAGTTTATTTTTCATTAATGGTGTCAATATTTCATCAATTACTTTCATCATTAATTTCAAAATTGATTTTTAAATCTTTACCTCCCTCCCCACCTCCATAAAGGAGAATGCGAGTCTTTCAGAGACAGCTGACAAACACGTGGAAAATACTCGCCTTTGGTGTACCTCAGGGAGGCAAATTTAGGAGAGTCTTTTTCTGTCCTGTAATGGATCCTTTCTCTGCAGGAAAGACGACTTTCAAAGGAACAAATCCTTGGCAGACAATTGAAGAGACGCGCAAAGGAGAAGTGGAGTGCTCAGCCAAGGGAGACCCCACTCCAAAAGTAACTTGGAGCAAGAATGGAGTAACGATACACAGTGGTGAGTAAAGAATAACTTGGAGAAAGAATGGAGTAACGATGCACAGTGGTGAGTAAAGAGTAACTTGGAGAAAGAATGGAGTAACGATACACAGTGGTGAGTAAAGAGTAACTTGGAGCAAGAATGGAGTAACGATTCACAGTGGTGAGTAAAGAGTAACTTGGAGCAAGAATGGAGTAACGATACACAGTGCTGAGTAAAGAGTAACTTGGAGCAAGAATGGAGTAACGATACACAGTGGTGAGTAAAGAGTTACATGGAGCAAGAATGGAGTAACGATACACAGTGGTAAGTAAAGAGTAACTTGGAGCAAGAATGGAGTAACGATACACAGTGGTGAGTAAAGAGTAACTTGGAGCAATAATGGAGTAACGATACACAGTGGTGAGTAAAGAGTAACTTGGAGCAAGAATGGAGTAACGATACACAGTGGTGAGTAAAGAGTAACTTGGAGCAAGAATGGAGTAACGATACATAGTGGTGAGTAAAGAATAACTTGGAGCAAGAATGGAGTAACGATACACAGTGGTGAGTAAAGAGTGACTTGGAGCAAGAATGGAGTAACGATACACAGTGCTGAGTAACCCTGGAGTTACTTGGAGCAAGAATGGAGTGAGTAAACCTTGAGTTACTAGGAGCTACTATTCCTAGAAGATTTTGTCACTTTTCAAATATGATTGGTACCATTTTAAAAATAAATTCAATTTTTCCCTACAGCTAATGATCATCCATGTCAACATTAGTAGTGTTCAAAATATCCACTATCAAAATATCTCAAAATTCTAGAGAAGCATGTACTCGACACGCTCAATAAATTCAAACAAAGAAATTTTCAATCTGTATTCCAGCACAGTCACGCAATCCTCACAAACACTAAATAATATCCTCAATAATATCTCGTGGATTAAATCACAGCTAATTTCTGTATTCTTCCGAATCTAATTACGTTTGGTTCGAACAAAGAAAATCAAATTAGGCTCATGAAAGCAGTGAGGCCGAAAACCTGGAAGTTAACGGAAGACTTGAAGAGACTTAACTTCGAATTCGGAAACCAACTGAAAATTTCTTTGATTGATGAGGTGTTGATGAATGAAAGAATTAATCGAGGAGTGACTGTGATGATCTTCATGTATTTTACTGTTTTGAGATATAAATTTCATTTTAAAATTTTAAACAATTTTAAAAAATATTAGAATAAAACTTTGAGTCCTATAATAAAATTATCGTTTTACAATATCTTATCCTTTATTTCTAACAGTTTTCTAATTTTCAATAGATTACTTAAACTGATTGTTTAGTTATTTTCTATTGCAATTCCTAAAAAATATCTTCAACGTTGAGTTTAAATCCCTCTTGAAAATATCGAGATCCCATTGAGTATAAATCTTTTCAATTAGGTTTCCTAATAGTCTTCATTTCTGCCACAGGTGACCCTAAATACCGGACCAGTAAGGACAATCTCTTCACTCTGTCCATCCAAGATGTTACGCGAGATGACGCAGGTGTATATACCTGTAACAGTGTGCAGCTTTCGTCTCACCTGTCGAATTTTGATGATTTTCACATCAATGTTACAGTTCATCGTGAGTTGTGAATGAAATATGAAAAAAGGTGGCTTTTCATACGCTGAAAAATGTGCATAATTTATATCTCAATTACATACAAAATTATTGGAGAGTTCAAGTGATGTGTGGGTTCTCTTTCAGCTTTTTTTGTATTTAATTATATAGAAATAGTGGCACTAGAGCCGAGTTAAATCACAATATGCATAAGGACAACACACTTTATTATATAAATATAAAAAACATTTAATGAATATGGCTAATATGTTCCATAAATGTCCTTACTAATTTACAATGATAAAATTTAAAATCTTATCACATTTAAAAGTAGGTGCAGTATAACAGTGTAGTCCTTAAAATACTCACGGAAATAATAAATTAGACTTCACTTCTTAAAGAAATTTCAATATAAGTTCGTAAAAAGTAGGCAATATTTATTATTCTAGATCCCTAAGAAAAAGTAAGCCAAATTCTTCAATATTCCCTAAAGTTTCTTTTTCTCCGACTTCAGATGTGCCAATAATCCATGAGCCAATCGACCAGAACATCTTCGGTTATATCGGTCGACTCGTGAACTTATCTTGCACCGCCGAGTCTCTCCCTCCGGCAAACTTTTCTTGGACGAAAGATGGCAAAGATATAACTGCCGACAGATCTTCGGAAGAAGTTCCTGACGCCGATAGATGGCCCTACACTGTCGAAAGTATCGGTAGGGTGGACACCAGCGTCACGAGACAGAATGCCAACAAGAAGTATGGTGGTGACAATAGCGTCATCAGCTTTAGAAGAACTTACGGCAACCAGAAAGAAAGAGGGGAAAAGACTGCTAGAGAACAGTTCCAAATGTTCACTGTTGGTAGAAATTCTTACCTTCAGGTGTGTATGGACGAAAAATGAGCTCTACTTGATGTTTTTTAGACCAACATTACCCGATATTGTCACAATATTAGGGCATCTTATCTCCAAAATATTATGACCTAAGTAACCCTTAAATGTTATTTTATCATATATGTATAATCGTATATATCTATATTATATATGTATATAATATGTTTAGGATACATGTATATATGTAAATGCTAAATATAGACATATGAAATAATCAGTAATTTTAATATTAAATCTTGAAAATTTAATTCAATAACAGGAGAATTTTTTTAAGATATAATATGAAAGTTTGTAAACTAAATTTTTATTTTAGAGTATATATTTTATAAATATACACTCTAGTATTTACAAGCTCCTTCTAATTTTGTAAAAAAAAACTAATTTAATAATTTATTTATTTATCTTCGATTGAATTTAATCATTACAATATTTTTTTCAGATAAATATCACTGACGAATCTTTGTTCGGAATCTACAAATGTAAAGCTTCGAACTCTATTGGCTCTGATGAATTGGAACTAACGTTAAAGCCTGGCATTCGACCTCCTGTTCCGACAGTGGAAGTGAGTTTATATTTCCCTTTAAAAATGAATTAAAAAATTACCATAATTGAAATATTCTTCCTACCACTTCTAAATTTCCTTTTTCTAGTTTCAACTGAAACATCCATCAATACTTATTATGTCTTAGTATTTTATAAGAATTTGATTGAAATAGAGCATCATAATACTAAATATTTATATTCTGTTGAAAAAACGTTTTTCTATGGATAAATTTCATTGAATAATAATTCGAAACATTCCACGTTACTTCTTTGATATACCAAAGATATATAATTAGAAACTGATTAGGAATAACTGTGTCATCATTTTTAATTACTTTAAAATGAAATAAAAGAAGAAAAGTTTGACTATCAGTAAGTAATATATTATAGAGATAAAAATAATTAATTTCACTCTTAGTAAATTTTGCATTCAAATCTACGGTATTTGGTAATAATATTTGACTTTCTTTTAAAATAATTAGGAAAAAAATTGTCTTGTCAAAATAAAAAATAAATTAATTGATCTCAGACGGACAGTCAAGAAAAAGTTTACCAAAAATTGTTAATTTTAATGCTTGTTGATATTTTAAAATTGGGTTGGGTGCACACTGCACAATAACAAATTTATTAAATTTAGAAATAGCAGGAAATTAGAAAACTGTTATTTGAGAAATGAACATCATGTAGTGACTTTTTTCTTTGATAGTACCTAATAATTAGTACATATATTATCAGGATTATTTATTATATAATCATTTATCAATCATTTTATATTCTACTTAAATGTTCAATTTCCCCCATCAATCACATCCACCAGGTGGATGTGATAGGCCCATACCACATCACCCTAAGGATAGAGGTGGATGAGGCCACTTCCACCAATCACGAGGAGGTGGAGGTGGAGGGGTTCAGGGTGGAGTATAAAATGGCGGGAGATGAGGAGTGGCAACATTTAGTCTTCGAAAAAGGTGAGGAAATATGAAAGTGCATTAATTATACAATAATGGTATTTAATATACAATATTTGTAATGTACAATAATGGTAATATAAAATACTGTATATACATTCAATATATGCTATCTCCAAGTGGCGAGTCAGTGGCCAAAATAATATCGCGTCTTGCGGGACGCTAAAATCCTTATTTTTGGGTCACGTGACTGGCAATCTAGCGTCAGTTTAATGGAGAAATGATATAACTGAAACAAAATAAGATTTTACACTATCTTCCTTAGCGTCCTGCTATCGCTGGAACACTTCCTCTCTCTAGAGTAGTTTATCATAACTCTATAGTTCTCTCGCAGTACATAAATTGTTTAAATACCTATACGTATAATAACGAAAATGGCGTAAATTATTATTATCAATATTTAATATCAAAGCCAATCTACCTGTGAGTTAATTAGATTCTTCTTCACCTTCCAGGCGATCACTACAAAGTAACAGGACTCCAACTCTCCTCTGTTTACGTCATCAGAGTTTTCAGTTACAACAGGTCTGGACTGTCTAAACACTCGCGACAATTCCTCAAAAAAACCTCTAGTTTTCCCTTGGCTCAGGAGAGCACCTCCACATCTTCTGGCAACATTCTGAGTGCCACTCTTGTCATATCTTTTAGTTCAACCATCAAATGTATCAGCAAATTTTAGTAACCAAGAGTGATATGGTGGTACAGGCAGATATATTAATGTTACAGTTGAAGAAGTCTAGAATAGGACTAGGGTAACTTCAGAATTATCAGACAGTGCTACATTTTCGATCTTATAAGGAAAATGGGTAATTTCCTGTTATCTCCCCACAATTTCTTCTTCCATTTGTAATTTTCAATTAAGAATTTTTTCCATGTATCGTGACTACCGATAATGCTATTTCTCATTTATTTCTATTCTCTCTCGCCCTTTTCTTACGGAGAATACGGATAACTTAAAAACACTCATTCGAAAGTACTTTCTTGTTATTGCCCTCAAATCTTAACATAGATGACCATAATGTAGTTTGCTGTATCCGCTAGTTTGTTGTACTGCACTCTTCATGATTGTTTGATGACCTGGCAGAGTTGTATGGGGAACGGCAAGCCCCCTCCCCCCTCCGATATAAATATAATAGGCATATTGGTTGGTAATATATTTACAGAAATTCTTTTTTGTTCAATTTTATCCACCAACATAATTTGTAAAAATTCAGGTTTCAATAAATTTATGTTTTATAATAAATTCGTTTAATCTAAATAAAAGTTGCAGGAAGAGAAATATCAGAAAAGAACCTAAAAGTATATATAATGATTATCATATAACTTATATATTAATTTGTATCGATGATACCTGAAGTATCATTAATACCAATTATAGTAAAGAGTTTGATAATAATTGTTTCTTCTATGATCGAAAATGTGGAACAGTCCGATTAATCAGAACAAACCCTACTGACCTCATTTCCAATTGGTTATAAAAGTCACAACTTTTCGTGGTGTTATATTTATAAAAATCTATTCTGCGGATGAAATACCTTTTGAAAATAGAGAAAGTTTTTGATACATTTTGTAAACTCTCTAACTTTTACTAACGGCCGCTTAGATTGTTAAAGCTTGATGTAAATAATATTTGAAATAGTATTTGTATTTTGATGGTCATACAGCAATGTAGTTTGTTATCGCAATCATTTAAATAGGAAATTCGTCATATGTGCAAAGGTAATATATATATAGTTAATCATTAAATCAAGTTATTTGTAAACTATATAAAAATTCTAAATACCAAATGAAGAAACTTATAAATAATTATTTATTAATAAATATACTAGTTTGAGAAATTCTATCATATGAATTAGTTGGCATTTAATAAATTATTTCAGAATAATCTTTAAAAAAATATCAATTTTATAATTTTTATAATATTTAAATAAAGATAACTATCCAAATAAAAGAGGGAAATATTTACATAAATATATATTACTTTTTATTTATAATTAGGCTTACCTAAGTATAATTATATTCTTAAATCAATTAGATGAATCTATTTATCCTGATATATTTATAGATTTTAACCATTCGCTTCAACTTATAATGCGAACATCAAAACTTGTTCAATAAAAAAATAATTAATGTATTTTATTCAATACAGTAATTAAATTGTTAATTAATTAATTATCCAATCATACTAATAAATGCTTTCGTTTCGAACCATTTGCTTATCATAGAAAAATCGATCTGATTTAAATTTTAAAAAATAAAAATTCAAAATATTTATTTTATATAATTTTACTTGAAATATTTATTAACGAATTTTATTCATAAAACTAATAACTTTCAAATAAATATACACAAAATTTTGCTTCAT
>CANNZV010006449.1:0-17863 GCA_947561585.1 Caprella mutica
AGGTTACAAATTGTTGTTTGGCCCATTCATCTGGGATTTTCGTTTCTGATGGAAAGAAAAAATCCATACCTTCTTTATCATTTGATACATCCAAAAACCGGACGGTATCCAATCCTCTTTCAGAAACGTGGATGTTTGGTAGGTTGTTAATTCCGAAGCGAATCAAAGCTTCTTTTTGAATTGACAGTTTATTGTATCGTTTTACAGGTGCTTTTATAGCTCTTGAAAGTCGTTTGGAGCGTAAGTTGTTATGCAAATCAATTACATAATCATAGGACTCCTTTTTTATGGGATTAATGAATTCATTCCAATTTTTATCCAAGCTATGTACTTTGTCAACATATGGATTATGTTTTACAATAGAAGTAAATGCTTTTTTTGTTGCAACATGGATGGTTGCATTCAATTGTTTTTTAATACATCGTATAACGGGGGTCGTCATAACGATATCTCCAATAGAACTAAAGCGGATTATTAGAATTTTCACATCGCTAATATAGATAAAGATTACTTATGTTACTATGTTTGTGGTTCGATGGAAAAAGATAGGATATTAGGCAAATATGAAGGACAGGAGCGAGGCCCATTGTTAATTTGTATTGGTGCCATGCATGGGAATGAACCTGCAGGTGTACGAGCATTGGAACTTATGTTTAAAATGCTTGAAGTGGAGCCTATTACAAACCCCGATTTTTATTACAAAGGAAAAGTTGTCGGAATAATCGGAAATGTTCAGGCTTATAGCCAAGGTAAGCGATTCTTAGTTCGCGATTTAAATAGACAATTTCGAGAAGAGAAGATAGCAAAACTGAAGGAATCGTCCGTTCAAACATTGGAGAACGAAGACCTTGAATTGGTTGAATTAATTCAATTAATTCAAGAAGAGATTGACGAATATCAACCATCCAAATTATATGTTCTTGATCTCCATACTACTTCATCAAAAGGTGGAATATTTTGTTTGACAACCAATGATCGAGAGAGTATTCAAATTGCTACTGGGCTACATGCACCTGTTGTAAAGGGGTTTCTTAAAGGTATTCAAGGAACCACCTTACATTACTTTAGAGAGGAGACTACAGGTGTTCCTACAGTTGCTGTAACTTTTGAATCAGGGCAACACGATGAGCCATTATCGGTTAACAGAGCTATTGCTGCAATCACGAATTGCATGAAGATTATTGGAAGTATCCGAGAAGAGGATGTAGAAAATAGACATGATCATTTGTTGATTGAGTATTCCAAAAATCTGCCTAAAGTATCTGAGTTATTAAAAAGGCATGATATTAAACCTGAGGATAATTTCAGAATGAGACCAAATTTCAAGAATTTCCAACGACTTTCCAAAGGAGAAATTATTGCGGATGACAAATATGGCCCAGTGGCGGTCAGTGAAGATTGTCTATTGCTGATGCCATTATATCAAGCTCAAGGTGAAGAAGGATTTTTTTTTAATCAAAGAATCATTTTAATATGATCGTAGCAGAAAAAACAGTAGAGCTAATTCTTGAAAAACTAGATGCAGACGAAGCCTATCAATCGGTTCTTTTATCTCAATTTGAAGAAAAGTACGAAGATTATTGTGGATATTTAGGTCAAGAAATTTTACCTATTCTCAATAGTGAGGAAGGCGATTTATTAATGTTTGTTTTAAGTGTTATTGAAGAAGGATTCCAGCGTCATGATCTAAACAAGGAGCTATTTGAGTTGACCGAATTTTTTGACAAAGAAGAAAAAATGTGGTCTATGTATGAAGATCATTTGAAAGTTCCATTTCGAGATAGAGTTACTCCTTACTTTGACCAGATCGATGAGGAAGAAATCTTAGCCTTTGTTGAAGATACCTTGATTGCAGATCCAGAGGAAGAATCTTCATTTTTAGGTAATACTGGGCGAGATATAATCTGGAATGTGTGTGCAGCTTTTGTGGCGGTATTAATTTCTTAAGATTTCAACAACCATTGAATAGCTTCTTCATAACCAGCTAAACCTTTTCCTATTATATGGTGTGCTGCCACTTCAGTAACAAACGAATGTTTTCTAAAATCTTCACGAGCTTGTATGTCCGAGATATGGACTTCAACAACCATTTCAGGAATAGCAGAAATCGTATCCCGAATGGCAATTGAAGTGTGTGTGTATCCTGCTGCGTTTAAGATTATTCCCCAACTATTGAGACCGTATTCTTGTAAAAGATCAATGATTTTTCCTTCTGAATTGGTTTGTTCGTAGGCTAAGTTGACCGCTGGATATTTCTCTTTCAGTTCTTGAAAATACGATTCGAATGTTTGAGATCCATATATTTCTGGTTCTCTCAATCCTAGGAGATTCAGATTTGGTCCATTAAGTATTAGGATATTATGATAAGGTTTCATGGAAGTAAAAGTATAAAATAAAAATGTCCCGCAAGTTTATTCGCACTCATCCACTTATCCTTTCTCTGATCACAGAGAAGGACGATACATTACACTTCCTCCAAATTTGAAGAAAAATGAAGTACTTCTTCTGCCGAAACCTGGGCTGATCATAAGAGTTCATTGGGTCAAAATCACGCAATTTTCACTAGAAAAGTTTAAGGTCTAAGGACGTATAAAATAAAAATGTCCCGTAACTCTGGTTACAGGACATAGGTATGTTTTATATGAATGGAATATTAGTTAGCGACGTCAGATAAAAACTTCAATCTGATCAACTTAATTTCATCCATTGTAATATCGTCGTCTTCTGCTAATTCTTTAAATGCATCATCAATGCTATCACTATCCGCTTCACTAAAGTAGTCGTATACATCTTCCTGGGTGTATTCGTCCACATGTTCTTCGATGTAATAGTTGAGATCTAATTTTGTTCCTGAAGAAACAATCATATTCATTTCATCTAATAAATCTTCTAAAGACATTTTGACTGATTCTGCAATGAATTCAAGATCCAATTTTTTGTCTATTCCTTGAATGATAGACACTTTGTTTTTGGATTTATTGGCAACTTGACGCACTACATAATCATCTGGTCTATCGATGTCATTTTCCTCAACATAGTCTTTAATTAATGTGATGAACTTGGCTCCATATTTATCAAGTTTTCCAGCACTAACACCAGAAATTTTCACCATATCTTCGCGACTAGCAGGATAATAAGTAGCCATGTCGATTAATGAAGGATCCATGAATATGATCCATGGTTTTACATCTAATCGCTTAGCTTCTTTTAAACGAAGATCTTTCAACATTTGAAGAAGAGTATCGTCCAAAGCAGTTCCAGCACTTGCAGTACTAGCTACAGATGTTTCCATATTATCATAATCATGATTTATGGTGATAGTCATTGGAACAGGTTGCATTTTGAAACTTCTTCCAGCATCTGTCATTTTAATTAGACCATATGTTTCAATATCCTTGTAAGCTAAATTCTTAAGAAGTAATTGACGGTAGATGGAGTTCCAGAATAATTCATCTTTATCTTTTCCAACACCAAATAAAGGCAGTTTATCGAATTTATAATCTTTTAATTCCTTTGTACTGTTACCAAAAGTGAAATCAACCAATGTTTTTATTGGATAATTTTCATTCAATTGCTCTATAACTTGTAAAGCAATCTGTACTTGATCTTGGGCTTCTACAACTGGTTTCGGATTTCGACAGTTGTCACACATGTTGTTGCAACTTTCTACCGCAAATTTTTCTCCGAAGTAATGTAGTAAAAATACTCGTCTACAAGAGCCAGTTTCAGTGTATGCTATAATTTCTTCTAAGAGTTGACCTCCCATTTCTCGTTCTGCAACTGTTTTATCTCGTAAGAATTTTTCCAGTTTGCTGATATCTTTATAAGAATAGTAAGCGATACATCTAGATTGTAATCCATCTCTTCCAGCACGTCCAGTTTCTTGGTAATAGTTTTCTATACTTTTTGGAATGTCATAATGCATGACGAATCGTACATCTGGTTTATCAATTCCCATACCAAATGCAATGGTAGCAACAATAACATCGATTTCTTCCATCAAGAATCCATCCTGGATCTTTGCTCTTTTCTTGGCATCTAATCCTGCATGATAGGGAGCTGCTTTTATACCGTTAACACTTAAAAGGTTAGCGATTTTCTCAGTTGTTTTTCTTGCTTGAACATAAATGATTCCCGATTGACCTGGAACAGATTTGATCACTTGGATCATATTCTGAATGGTTTTTTCTTCTTTCATTTTTGGTCGAACCTCATAGATTAGGTTGTCCCTATTGAACGATGAAAAGAATGTTGTATGATTCTGCATGTCAAGATTCTTGACGATATCTTGCTGTACTTTTGGAGTTGCTGTTGCAGTAAGAGCAATGATAGGAATCGTATTGTTGATTGCTTCAATCATCTCTCTAATTCTACGATATTCTGGTCTGAAATCGTGTCCCCACTCAGAAATACAGTGAGCTTCATCAACGGCCACAAAAGAAAGTGTTACCGAGCTAAAGAATTCTATATTTTCTTGTTTGGTAAGTGTTTCAGGAGCTACAAAAAGTAATTTTGTTTTTCCTTGAACGATATCATCCATCACTTCTTTAACTTGCGTTTTATTGAGCGATGAATTTAGGAAATGTGCAATGCTTCTATCTTTACAATGAGCACGTACCGAATCTACTTGATTTTTCATCAGAGCGATAAGCGGTGAAATGACGATAGCCATACCGTCCATTATCAGAGCTGGTAATTGGTAGCACAAAGATTTACCACCACCAGTAGGCATCAATACAAATGTATCGTTGCCATTCATGACATTGTGAATTATTTTTTCTTGATCTCCTTTAAAGGTATCAAACCCAAAGAATTTATCAAGACTATACTTAAGATCAATTTTTTCAGCAATCATTGTATTTGATTTTCAGCTTAATATGTTCATTCAGACCAAAAGACTCTATGGTATCGATCATGCATATGACAATACGAGCCAACTTTAGTTCTAAGTTGAGGTAATATTATTTTTCATGGAGAGTTGTTTTCCTACAAAGTAGGAAAGGTAGCAGTTATTAAAGTGGCACTAATTTCTCTAAGGTAGTGACATCTAAATATAATATAAAATAACGATATCGATTAATATCAATATGAATTTTTCCACATTGCGCACTAGAAGATGTAGTAAAATAAATTATTCGAACCATTGTCCGATATTCGCTCTAAGCCATTTTCTAAGGCACCGCAAAGGTATAACCTATTATAAGACGAATCATTGTTTTGAACACACATATTTTTGACTAATAGTCAAATAAATAACATTTTGTTAATTAATTTAGGCATTTGTAAAGTAGAAGACTTTCAAAAAAATCATAACAAGCAGCTAGTGATTATGTACATTTGGGAAATAAGAATTACGCGATTTTGGATTTATTAGAATTAGCAAAAAAAACAATTAGAATTGAGAAACAGGCTTTGTTAGATTTAGAACAAAGTTTGGATCAACGATTTGAAGCGTCAGTAGAAAGAATATATAACTGTAAAGGTCGTGTGGTCATTACTGGAATTGGTAAAAGCGCGATTGTTGCACAGAAGTTTGTTGCCACTTTAAATAGTACAGGTACTCGTGCCATGTTTATGCATGCCGCTGATGCCGTCCATGGAGATTTGGGTATGATTGATGATCAAGATCTGGTTATTTGTATTTCCAAGAGTGGAGAAACCCCAGAATTGAAAGTTCTTATTCCAATATTGAAATCGTACAATACTGATATAATAGCAATGACAGCCAACGAACATTCGTTCTTGGCTAAGCAAAGTCATTCTTTGTTATACACGCCTGTTGCTGAAGAAGCTGATCCTAATAAATTAGCACCCACAACTTCAACGACTGTTCAAAGTTCAATGGGTGATGCCGTAGCTACTGTTTTATTGACAAAAAGAGGTTTCACACCTGCCCATTTTGCAAAATTTCATCCAGGTGGATCACTTGGAAAGCAAATGTATTTGCAAGTTGTAGATCTTTATCCATTAAATAAAAAGCCTGTTGTAAATTCTTCCGCTGGAATAAAAGAAGTTTTACTTTCCATGAGTGCTTCAAGGTTAGGTGCGACTATGGTCGTTGACGATAGAGGAGCAATTTTGGGCATTATTACCGATGGTGACATCAGAAGGTGGTATCAAAATGAAGGAAGTGATCCTATTGCTTCCAATATCATGACCAAAAATCCAAGAACAATCCAGCATGATGCTACAGCTTTGGATGCTTTTCAAATTTTACGAGATAATAGTATTTCTCAGTTACCTGTAGAAAAAAATGGGATTTGTGAAGGGATGATTCACATCAATGATTTACTGAAAGAAGGATTTGTTTAATTGGTTAATTAATATTACTACTAATCAGATTCTATAAATGTGAAACAAGACCTCAAGGATGTTTCTCGCTGTCATCGTTTGGGTGAAAGACATCTATGACCTCGAAGAAAATCACTTGATTTTTTGAACTCATCCTCTTATCCTTCTCTTAAAAGAGAAGGACGGTATATTGTTGGTAATTTGAATTTATAATTAGTTTGTATTTTTTGTGAGTTCTGAATCGATATAGGTTCTACTACATTTGCAAGGACTAAGAAATTACCCGTCCGAGCTTTTAATCAAGCCTACCTCACAAACTAATTCCACTCTTTTATAAGAGAGAAGTTTGGATATAGACAAAAAAAACTCCCTCTACTTATTAGTAAAGGGAGCCATTGTCGGTTAATCAAAATTCTCTTTAAACGGGAAAACTAGATATGATTTTCATACTTAGGCTTCCCAGAAGAAAAACTAAAGTCCAAAGTCTTGGATCACGTTTTATATTCTTCTTCTCCTCTGCTTCTTTGATCATGTTTATTAAATTTCGTCTTAAAAAGAAAATGCCGGACTTTGTTTTACCGACCGATGGCATTTCAATGCCCGGCATCTTTCTATTGAGTAATGCTTTTCGTCTGCTATCTATATGCCAACTTTGATGCCACAGAAGGTTCACTTTTTATTTTCTACCCAATCCATTTACCTATCATATAACACTTTAGATGTATATAACATTATTGTAATTTATTAGCGCCTGTTATGCAGGAGTCAGTATATGTTCAAATAAAACAGATTAAGAAAAATTATTAATTGAAATTTATTTTCATCACCTGATACATAGTTTTAATATGATTAATTGAAATGGATAATTGGCTTTATTTATAATAGAATTATTAATAGATAAGCTTCCTAAATTCTGATTTTCTTCCCGATTTTTGCTTTTCTATTCCTATCTTGCCCGCTCTTAAAAAAGATATCATTATGGCAGAGAAAAAGTTATTCTTACTCGATGGTCATGCCTTGGTTTACCGAGCGCATTTTGCATTTATCAATCGACCACTTATCAATTCCAAAGGTGTAAACACTTCTGCTATAACAGGATTCGTCCGAACAATGTGGGACTTGATGAAAAATCAGAACCCTACGCATATCGCTGTTTCGTTTGATATGTCTGGTCCTACATTCCGACATAAAGAATACGAACCTTATAAAGCAAATAGAGAAGCACAACCAGATGATATCAAAATTGCGCTTCCCTATATTAAGAAGATCGTCAAAGGTTTTGCTATTCCGATTATAGAGATGCAAGAATATGAAGCAGATGATATTATAGGTACACTTGCAAAGCAGGCAGAAGCTGAAGGCTTTCAAGTTTATATGGTCACACCAGATAAAGATTATGGTCAATTGGTATCGGAGAATGTCTTCATGTATAAACCATCTCGTCAAGGAAATGGTGTTGAAATTCTTGGAATTCCAGAAATCAAGGAAAAATTTGATATTGATCGAGTAGATCAAGTTATTGATGTTTTGGGCCTTCAAGGTGATTCTGTTGATAATATCCCTGGAGTCCCTGGAATTGGTGCTAAAACAGCTTCTAAACTTCTAAAACAATTTGGAAGTGTAGAAGAAATACTGAATTCTACAGATCAATTAAAAGGAAAACAAAAAGAGAATCTAGAAAACTTTGCTGATCAAGCTCGATTATCAAAGTGGTTAGCTACGATTAAAATTGATGTTCCCATCCAGTTTGATGCTGCTGAGTATGCTATTACTGAGATGGATCGTCAATTATTGACCGATGTTTTCAAGGAACTTGAATTCCGTTCATTAGCTCACAGTATTTTAGGTCCTGGAGAGGTTGTTCAAGGTGATTTATTCGGTGGAGGTTCTGCGGATGCATCTAAAAGTGCAGGCCCAGCAAAGAAAGCTGCACCTACACAGGAAGCTTACCAGATTGTTGACAAGAATATCAAAAATGTAGATCATACATACACGATGGTGGAGTCAGCAGAGGCAAGAAAAGATTTGCTAGCAACCTTGAATAAAGCTGAATATATCTCATTTGATACAGAGACGACTGGTATAAATCCGCATGAGGCTGAATTAGTAGGAATGGTGTTTTCGATAAAGCCGAATGAGGCCTATTATGTTCCTACACCTGCTGATCAATCTGTTGCCCAAGGGATTGTTGATGAATTTAGAGGTGTTTTGGAGAATCCCAAAAATATCATGATCGGTCAAAATATCAAGTACGATATCCTGATGATGAAATGGTATGGTGTGCAAATGAAGGGTTATTATTATGATACAATGATTGCTCATTATTTATTACACCCAGATAAGCGACATAAATTAGATTATCTGTCTGAAAGTTATCTTGGATATAAAATGGTTCCGATTACCGATCTTATTGGAAGTGGGAAGAACCAGTTGACGATGCGAGATGTATCAATGGAAAAGGTTCGTGAATATGCAGGTGAAGATGCAGATATTACACTTCAAATTAAGGAGAAGTTATTTCCAGAATTGAAAGAAAAAGAACTCTACGAATTATATCAAAAAATAGAAGAGCCACTTATCGATGTTTTGGCTGATATGGAATTTGAAGGAGTCCGAATTTCTGGAGAATTCTTGAATGAGTATTCGAAAGAACTTGCCGTTTCAATAGCTGAGATCGAAAAAACTATATATAAGAAAGCGGGAAGTGAATTTAACATTGGATCACCGAAACAGGTAGGTCAGATCTTATTTGATCGACTGAAAATTCCATACAGGTGGAGAAAAACTTCTTCAGGACAATACTCAACTGACGTTGAAAAACTCAATGAACTTGCTGTAGAAAATGAGATCGTTCAAGACATTCTAAAGTATAGAAAATACAGTAAGCTGAAATCTACATATGTCGATGCACTTCCTCAATTGATTAATTCTAAAACAGGACGCGTTCATAGTAGTTTCAACCAAGCTCGTGCTGCTACAGGGCGATTATCTTCTGAAAATCCGAATTTGCAAAACATCCCCATTAAGGATGAGGCAGGAAGAAAAATAAGAAATGCATTTATTCCGCGCGATGAAGATCATATTTTATTAGCAGCGGATTATTCGCAAATAGAATTGAGATTAATAGCAGATATAAGTAAAGATGAAGGCATGTTGGATGCCTTTATTAAAGGGCAAGACTTTCATAAGGCTACCGCAGCGAAAGTGTATGATGTTCCCTTTGATGAAGTGACGCCTGAACAGCGAAGAAATGCCAAAACGGTGAATTTCTCGATAACCTATGGAGCTGGTGCGACTAATTTATCTCGCCAATTGGGTATAAAAAGAGGGGAAGCTAGCAAATTGATTGAACAATATTTCAAGCAATTTCCTGGCTTAAATAATTACATGAAGGAGATTGTTGATTCTGCTCGTGAATTAGGTTATGTAAAGACCTTAATGGGAAGAAAACGGGAATTACGAGATATCAACGGAAAGAGCAGTTTGGCACGAGGGAATGCGGAAAGAATGGCTATCAATACGCCTATTCAAGGGACTGCAGCGGATATGATAAAGATGGCGATGATAACCTTGCACAAAGCGATGAAGGAAGGGAATTATCGTTCTAAGATGATTATGCAGGTTCATGATGAATTGGTTTTTGATGTTTATAAGCCAGAGTTAGAAACAATCAAATCCCTTGTGGAAACTCATATGCGTGATGCATTACCGGGTTTGAAAGTTCCCATAAAAATTGGTATGGATGTCGGGAAGACGTGGTTAGAGGCTCATTAGTGCTTTGATTATTTGGTATTTTAGGGTATCATTAAAACATACTTTACAATGAAATTCCTTTTTTCTGCAAGCATCTTTTTACTAATTGGTTTTAATTTATCCAGTCAGGTTCTTGAGCCTAGGACTTATGATTTAGATTTTACCGATTTACAGCCTAAGACTATCATTCCCGCCAACGACCATGGTCAAATTATTACTGGAACTATTTCGGCTAAAGAATTCATCATGAAAATTGATTCCGCTCGAAATTTTCAGTGGGGACGACAAATTTTTAATACCCCAAGGGAGGCAAATTTTTTCGGCGAATCCGTAATACATGCGTCCGACTCATCATATTTTTTTACAGCACCTTATAATGAAGATCAGTCTACATATGATGTGATCAGCTTAAGTGAGATTGATGATTTTGGAGGAATTCTTCAAAAGAAACTAATTGATCTAAACTTATACACATTACCTGTTTCTCATATAGCTATACCTTCTGGAGAATCTATCATTTTTTCTAAAGGGAATCAGAATTCCATGGTGAAAATAGACAGTGCTGGAGAAGTGTTGATGGCAAAAAGATGGATAATGGATAATGTTTGGGATATTGAAGATGTTCAACTTGCTTCAGATTCTACATTTATAATTGCTGGTGGTGATCACCAGGAGAAAATTTTGTTTGAAATCGACTTTGATGGAGAAGTAATATGGTCTAGAAAATATACGTACGAACAGCAATTGATGAGTTCCGTTAGCTTGAAGATTCATCAAGATAGTATGTATTTGCTAAGTCATGATGGATATGGTGGTGGCGTTTATTGTTTGGTTATGGATCTTACAGGAGAAGTACATCGCACAATGCAGTGGTCTTTTAGTATGGATATGTTCAGTTATTTTAATAAGGTAGAATTTATTAAAATCGATTCCAGTGGCTATATGTTTTATGTAGGAAATTCCATCATTGCTTCCGATATCCAAGGAAATAAGCTCAAAGAAACGGGTTCACATATTGCTTTTAGAGGAGCACTATTACAAGATTCTAGTTTCTATTTACTTGTAAAAAATGGTTTTCTGCCTGTTTTATCTTCGGATGGTCAAGAATTTGGGGTCTTGTATGGAGCAGATATCGATAAGGTATTTGAAGAAAGTAATGAGGGGTGTCTATATCCCTTTATGTCTTATGCCTATGCCACAAATAGTTTTCTGGGATCGGATTCCATTGATATTATGGGCGTGGAGACAGAATTTACAATCCTGGATACGGTTTCTTTGATAAATAATATGACTTTGAAAATGACGATTCAATGCCCTGATGCTCCAAATTCTATTGTTGAAAAAGAGGAATTGGATGTTGATGTTTACCCCAATCCTGCTAATTTTCGTCTGTCGATAATGTCAGAAGATCCTTGGGAGGAAATTGAAGTGAGAAATGCAATCGGAGCAATAATTTTTAAAGAAGTTAAGCAAACAAATTCTTTACAAATTTCGACTGTAGAATGGCCAAGTGGTGTGTATTTTTTATCGATTAATTCGGAAGATAAACAAGCTCTAAAAAAGATTATTATTCAACATTGATTTTATTTGGGCGCTCCCTCGCTTATATGCCTCCAGTTTTCCAGCACGATGTTCTGGAAAATCTGAGCGGATAAGCGCTGGCAGAGTTCTCCGTGTTTCGGCAGTCGCCTCATCACTTCGCTTTGCTTCGTGACAAGCACTCCGAGTTCTTAGCGCAGGTATTTCATAATATATCATTGCAACAATTAATGAATAATATAAAAGCTATGCCGCACCTACGGCGCTTTGGAAATTTTGGTGTTTCTATTCTAGAACTATGTCGCACCTACGGCGCTAATCGACTTTAGACTAAGTTTAAAACAATGTTGAAACAAAATAATTCTCAACAAAAGGGACCACTTTGAGGGGCAATTATTCTATGATTTGAAGCAACAAATAATACATTAAATAAAAGCTACGCCGCAAAAGCGGTGCTTTTAAAAATACTTGGGTATCTTATAGAAAATAGTAATAATTGAATTACATTGAGGAGGAAATATGAATAGTAATGAATTATACAATTAAGGCAAGTTCAACTTCCGGAAGTACGGCAAAAGTTGCAATAAAAGAGCAAGAAATTGATTTTGGAATTTCATCAGACCCAGATTCGAGTTTGGCCAACCCAGCCGAATTATTTTTAGGGGCTTTTTCTTCATGTATACTTAAGAATGTTGAACGATTTTCCAATTTGATGCATTTTGAGTATTCTAGTGCAGAGATTGTTGTTCATGCTATTCGGCTAGAAAAACCTCCGAGATTAGATGAAATACAATATAATCTAAAGATTTATAGCAGTGATCATAAATTGAATATTGATCTATTAAAAAAGAATATCGAGAAATTTGGGACAATTTTCAATACAGTAAAAGCTTCTTGTAAGATTCAAGGTGATATTCATATGATTTCTCAATAGCGGAATTCAAAATATTTCTTCAGTAAACAAGAATGGATTTTCTGTTATCCACTTGTTATATTTCTCGTATGTTTTTCTTTTCTGTAAGATTGAGGTAATTTGTGTTGAATAATAAGATAACATGCTCATGAATATTTTCAGAATTGTACATATCGTTTTGTTTTTCCTAGTTATTTCTTTGCAGTTTTCATGTAAAGGACAAGGAACGAATGGAGGAAAGGCCATAGGAACTGAGGTAGATTATCTCTATGATGAAATCTGGGATGTATTCCAAGATCATGATGGAAATTATTGGTTTGGAAGTAATGGTGATGGAGTATTTGTATATGATGGAGAATCTTTGATACAGTATAAAGAGGAAGATGGTTTGATGGATAATTCTATCCGAGGGTTTCAAAGCGATGGCAAACATATATTTGTAGAAACCCCTAGAGGTGTAAGCAAGTATGACGGTGAGCGATTTGTCTCTTTAGAACTGGAGAAGTCTTCAGAAGGAGGATGGGGATTGGAAGATACAGATTTATGGTTTAATTGTAATGGGAATAATTTGTACCGATATGATGGGGAGAAATTATATGAGTTATTCTTACCAGAAAAAGATTTAAGAAAAGCTTTTGGACAAGATGTCTATGGCGTAGGTTTTTCTGGAATGAATAATAGTCCTTATGCAGTTTATGGAATTGATAAAGATCAATCAGGGAATATGTGGTTTGGTACAGTAACTGCAGGAGCTTATCGATATGATGGGAAATCGTTTTTATGGGTTGCGGAACAGGAATTGTCTACCTTACCAGATGGCCGTGTTCCTGGGGTTCGTTCTATTTTAGAAGATAAAGATGGATACCTCTGGCTGAGTAACTTTATAAGTAAGTACAAAATAATTGAAGCGGGAGATTCTGCAGTTTACGAAAAATTGGAAGGAATGGATATGTCTTCTAGTTTATTCGAAGATCGGATTGGATATTTTAATTCTGGATTGAGAGACAAAGACGGGAATCTTTGGATGACAACTTACGGAGGAGGTGTATGGAAGTATGATGGTGAAGAGCTATTTAATTATCCGATAATGGATGGAGAAGAAGAAGCCTTATTGGTGTCTATTTATATGGACAATAATGGTGTTCTATGGCTGGGGACGAATAACGTTGGTGTTTATCGTCATAATGGCGAGGACTTTGAGAAGTTTCATCCTTGGGACAAGGAAAAAGAGAAATAGCTTTCATAAAAAAGCACGCCAAAAAAATGGCATGCTTTTTTAATACTAAATATTCACTATTATTATCACTGTCACTATTAATTTAATGCAAATTTTACTGGAACTGTTATTCTTACATTTACAGGTCTGAAATTCTGTTTTCCTGGCATCCAATTCGGCATTTTATTCAACACCCGAATGACTTCTTCATCTGTTCCTCCTCCTAATTCTCTAATAATGGCTATATCTTGGATTGATCCATCCTTTGCAATTGTAAATTGAGCTACAACACTTCCTTCTAAACCAATTTCTCTTGCAAGTTTTGGATACTTGAGGTTTTTCATGATGAATTTCTTGATTGTAAGATCTGAACAAGCTCGTATCTCTTCGTCAGTTTCAAGTGTATGGCAATCTCCAAAAACAGGCATCTGCGCTGCAAAAAATAAAGTTGGTTCTACGAGCTCAGGTTCGATTGGCTCTACGATAGGAGCTGTGCCAGTCCCACTAGTTACTTCAACAGGGCTAAAGTCAACTTCATCTTCGGGATCATTGGATTCAAAAAGATCCGAATCATCTTGAATGATTTCTTCTGTTGTTTCGATTTTGAATTCTTCAAGAATTTCTTTTTTGTGGACTTCAACTTCTTTTTTTACAGGTGGAATTTGTTTCTTTTCCATGTAGTTAGATACAGAACTATCTAGTATCAGATCTTCTATAACTGGACCTTCTTTAGGTGTGTAAACGGGTTGTTTTATATCAATTTGAAAGGCAAAAAGAACGAAAGAGAGTGCAATGAGGAACCCAATCTTAAGGTTGACTTTACGAATTTTCCCCCAATTTCCTCGGTAATTATAATTTTTCATAACATCTAATTTTATGCTTTGGGCAGTTCCAAAACGCATGATAAAATAATCCCGTTTTAGTTCGGGTGAATAGATGTCATGATCGATCAATGACTATAATAATGATGATGTAGAAAGTGAAAATGGTGTGTGGGGGTTCAATAATCAGAAACTAAAGTGTTCTTGCTTTCGGAATTTAAAGATGATTGATTTTATGCGTAAGGCATATGGAGAGGAAACTGAAAGTTTCTCACGAAGTGATGAGCGAATAGCGAAACTCGTAATACGCCGACCTATGTATGACGGCAGGAATGGATAGGTTACGCCATAAAGGAAATATTAATTGGAACCGTAAACATCTTGACTGAATCGCTTGCCAAAATGCTGTACCCAATAAGTACCGACACTTGCAACCGCGACTTCTTTCACTTCAGGATTCATCAACATCTTACAATGGCTCTGGCTTTTGATCCAATCTTCGAAAACTTCATCAAAATTGAGTTGACCAACGCCAAGATTTTCACCACAATATGACCATTTGTAACCAACGGCATCAAGACGATCTCCGATGTCATTCCCATTCGGAGAATAGTGCGAAAAATAATTTTTACGTTTCATATCGCGCGCATGAAATAGGGCGGAAGACATCAAAGTTGACGACCATGTGAGCGGTGCAACAGGGCGCATGAATTCTCCGCTACAATTGCAACCTTTTGCTCGAAGTTTGTTGATTTTCTCCAACATAAGTTCCTGTTTTGCATTCTGAGTAAAGGATTTAGACGGCAAAACTATCGTAAGAAATAGAAAACTTAATAGCAGAGATTTCAACATATGCAATAATAAATGATGATCGATCGGTTTGTACTTCAACTTAAAAATAATAAACAAATTTTTGGGACATGTTGTTTTAACGTGTAATTAACAGACATTATTCTATTTTTGGTTTTCATATATGCGATGGAGCATCAACTTCATAAATTCTAAGCACATACTAATTAAGGATATTGACAGATAAAGATTATAAGGCTATAAATCATACGATTCCTAAGGATCCAGGAGTTTATCGATTTATCGATGAAGAGGGGACGATATTGTATGTGGGTAAGGCAAAAAATCTGAAGAATCGCTTGAATTCTTATTTCGGAAATAAGAAACACACGGCATATAAGACGAGGACAATGGTTCGCCATGCTGATCATATAGAGTTTACGATTGTAGAAACTGAACAAGATGCGTTATTGCTGGAAAATACCTTAATCAAGAAGTTTCAGCCTCGTTACAATGTGATGTTGAAAGATGGGAAAAATTACACCTATATCTGTATAAAAAAAGAGAAGTTTCCGCGTGTCTTTTTTACTCGTCGTGTTATCCGTGATGGGTCTACATATTTTGGTCCATATACATCAAAATATAGAATGAATATCATTCTGGATTTGATCAAGAAATTGTTCCAATTACGAACCTGTAATCTTCCGTTAACTCCTGCTAATATTGAGGCTGGAAAATTCAAGGTTTGTTTAGAATATCATATCAAGAATTGTGCTGGTCCATGTGTTGGTTTGGAAACCGAAGAGGAGTACGGTAAGAAGATCGAGCAAATAAAGAATATTCTGAATGGCCAATTTGGCTCTGTGAAAAACTACATAAAGCAAGAAATGGCCATTTTTGCTGAGCAGATGGAATTTGAACGTGCCCAAGATCTGAAATCGAAATTGGATGCATTTGAGGATTATCAGGCGAAATCAACGGTAGTAAGTACAAGTATTCGTGATCTTGATGTGTTTACGATAGTTGATGATGAAAAGATGGCATTTGTGAATTATTTAAAAATCGTGAATGGTGCAATTATTAATACAGATACAGTCGAATTAACTAAGAATCTTGATGAAGAAAAAGAGGATTTGTTGATTTATGCGATAGAGAAGTTGCGAGAAAAATTTAAATCATTTGCGAAGGAAATTGCTGTTCCTTTTGAGTTGGGTTGGTTGATTCCAGATGTACAGTTTACGATACCTCAAATAGGAGATAAGCGTAAGTTACTGGATTTGTCATACAAGAATGTAAAATATTATCAATTGCAACTTCGGAAAGATGCGATGAATAAGGCGAAGAAGGTTACTTCAAGTGAGCGAATTCTGAAGACGATGCAAACTGATTTACAAATGGATGAAGTTCCGTTTCATATAGAATGTTTCGATAATTCCAATATACAGGGGACAAATCCTGTTTCCAGTTGTGTGGTGTTTAAAAATGCTAAGCCATCCAAAAAGGATTATCGGAAATTCAATATTAAGACAGTGGTAGGGCCTGATGATTTTGCTTCGATGAAGGAGGTTGTTTATCGACGTTACAAACGACTGAAAGAAGAAAAGAAAGAGCTTCCACAACTAGTGATTATAGATGGAGGTAAAGGTCAATTGAGTGCGGCTTATGAAATATTGAAAGACCTTGGTCTTGAGAAAAAAATTCTCATGATAGGAATTGCAAAACGATTGGAAGAGATATTCTTTCCAGAAGATCCGATTCCATTATATATAAATAAGAAAAGCGAAACTTTGAAAGTGATACAGCATGCAAGAAATGAAGCGCACCGTTTTGCGATTACTTTTCACCGAGATCAGCGATCTAAAAATGCTTTGGGTACTGAATTGACAAATATTCCTGGAATTGGTCAGAAAACTGCTCAACGCTTATTGATACATTTTGGATCAGTTGCCAAAATAAAAGTTGCTACAAAAGATAGTCTAGCGAGTTTGATAGGTAATAGCGCAGGTGAAAAGGTACATACTTTTTTCAAGAATCAAGTCAATGCTGAAGGTTAATTCCTTTTAAGTTTAGTCAGTTCATCCTCCGCTTTCTTATAATCCGATTTCAGATTGAGTGTTTGTTGGAAATCTTCTTTTGCTTGGTCTAAGTTACCTAAACCTTTGGAAGCCAATCCTCGATAAAAGTAGCCAATGTGACTGCTAGGTTCAGCCCCAACTATGATATTAAACTGGTCATAAGCTCTTGTAAAATTTTCCTTTTCCAAGAATAGGATTCCTGCATTCAAAAATGCTGGAATATATTCTGGAGCCTTATTATTTATGATATCATAAATATCTAAAGCTTCATCGATTCGACCTGTGTTCTGTAAGAAAAAAGCATTGGAATGAAGTGCATTGATATTTTCTGGTTCGATAGTTAAGGCATTATTTAAATATTGTTCGGCTAACTTCGGATTATCTTTTTCATGTAATTCACCAAGGATAAGATAGGCATCCACAATTTCGGGATCGATATCTATTACTTTTCGAAAGGCTCCCTTAG
>CANNZV010006450.1:0-17853 GCA_947561585.1 Caprella mutica
CATAACTTAAATGTCCCACTCAAGTCTAAGGTCTGAATCAAAAAGTTTTTTAAAAAGACAGGACGTAAACGGGCAAAACTTTTCATATCCTCTACTGATCTAAGCCAATCTTCTTTCGATTTTATTCGCACCCCTTCTTCAAATCCCCAGCGTTCTATATGTAAGTTAATTTCTTCAGTAATCGCAGCTTCTTTTTCTTGAAGTTTTTTTAGTACACTGTCAGTTTCGAAATTGCTATTCAGTAATTCAGCGAAGCGATTAGTAAATCGATTTTTGAATTCACTGTTTTCTAATAGCTTTCTCAAGAGAACTGTCCCGTCAAGTAATAAAGTATCGTATTCTTCTGAATGAAAATTATTGACTCCCATTGCATATTCTATGCTGTTCAAGCTCGCCTTGTTTGCCCTAAAACCATGGTCAGTATCATAGAATAACCATCGCCATTTTGTCCCTTTACCAGCTCTCCACATGCGCAAATTGTTGATCGGCCAGTCTGTATTGCCGCAATAAATTTCTGCAATCTGATAGTCAATAAAGTTGTCGAGATCTATTTCGTTTTTAACCAAGTCGTAATTGCTAGGTACTCGTAAATCATGATCCTTAACAAATTGGAAAAGTGCACGAGCTTCTTTCCCATCACCAATTATAGTGCTGAAGTCGAGACCTTCAACAACGGATAAACTATCTGAATCTATATCGTGATTGTCTTCATAGTAATGACGACACTTTTTCTCTCGTAAATTGTAGATCCCCCAATATGTACCATTTACAAAAACCACAACAGCTCTGGAGTCTAGATAGTCTACGGCCATATTGGTCGAAACTAATTCATGACTAAAGGCATCTTTGAATTGTGTTTTTGGAACGGCATTCCCAGCATTTCTTAACACGAAGCCTTCGGCTTTAAATGTGCTCTTATTAGGGAAAATCGGATAACTTATATTGGGTTCGGAATAAAACTGTGGCTTGCAATGCAAGGAAATAGACTTTTGAGGATGACTTCGTGAGCCAACACCAGCTAAGCTAAATGCCATATTGGATTCAAATTGAACGTTCTGCTTTTCGTCAAAATAACAAAAGTGACCAGCCCGGTCAATGTCAGTACTATTATCGGCTTTGCTGTTATATTCATTCCATTTACCACTAGAAAAACTCACTATCGGAAGTGTTCTTTTTTCTCTTATTAGTAAGTGAAGTGTAACAACGGGACTAGGAACTCTACCAATCGCGTAAGTCCTAGCTCTAACCACAGTTGATTTATTTATTGAAAATGGCTGCTTATACAATATAGCGGTACTATCGGTCGGAATACTACCATCAATACTATAGAAAATTTTACTGTAAACCCCATTTACTTTAAAAGCCACTTTTTGATTCTTTATAGAATGGCCTGAAACCAAATTGCTCTCAGGAGTTGGGGCAACAGATCCATAAATGAACTTGCTTATTGAATTGGGCGAACCAGGGCTGGGGTCGCCAAAATAGGAAAAAACTTGATTTATCTTGCCTTTTACCACAGCTCATTGCTGTAAATTGATGACCAAAGGTAAACTGATCTATAATGCGACCGTTCTTACTTAGAATGATCGCCTCGCCTCGCCAACTTAACTTGAAGTTAGTACTCAAATGATTAAAATGTGGACTGCCGCAATTAACGATTAAATAGGACTTAGCTGGCATCAATGTGTAGCTGCGACTATCAGTCGGGAAAGTCCACTTAGCCAAATTTGTAGAATCATCGCTTAAATTGAAACCAGCTAGATCAACTTCTTCTACACCACTATTATATAACTCGATCCACTCATTGTCACCATCATTAGGGTTAGCCATAAATTCGGAGATCAGAATCTCTTGAGACAAAAGAATGGGACTCATTCTAATAGCGAGAAGAATCAGAAGTTTGATTGAATTAGACAGAAATTGGTGAGTTATAGCCACATCGACAGTTTACAACAGTAAAAGCACCTAAAGGTGATAGTAGTAGTCATTATGAAATGCTTCTTAATGGACTTCCCAGGGCGAAAATAGTTTGCTAACTAGTTGGAAATACTTTTACGGCACATCTTTTTTTTTGTTTCGGAAAATGAGAAGAAATTTTCAATTCAAAAGTTTTAACTTGCTATGAGATTAAATTCTTTAGCAATTGATAATCAATCAATTACTCAATTTTTAACTAGAGTTCTGTGTGTAGACATTCTGTTGGCCTTGCAAATTTGTTATAGGAACATAAAAAAAAACCACGAAAATGCGGTCAATCAATGCAATCCTAGTAATTTTGCGAAACTTAAGGTGCACAAATACATTGATGCACAGCAGTGACTTTTGTAAGTTAACAGCGTCTTGTTAAGGCGAAGGAAGCTACACAAACTCAAATCTGTTGGTGCATTCTTCGGAAGTTAAGAGTAGGTTAGGAGATTCTGGTCGATTTGTTGTCGACCAGAATCCTTTTATTAAATCGGGGGAGATGCTTTGTGCCTACACAATTGCTGACCTCCCTCTGTAAATTATTCAGAATGTTGAACAACAGAACTGCCGTTAGATTGTCTTACCTTTTTCTGGCTGTGATTTTTGCTGGAGCTTCTTTAAAAGCTCAGGACAACGTACTTGAAGTAGTTGGTACATCCAGTGGAACGATTGTTACTCCTTCAGGAGGGATAGTCGATTTTACTGTGGGAGAGGCAATAATTGGATCGCTAGTCATTGGAGATAAGATCCTAACTCAAGGCTTTCACCAACCATATCTACTTGATTGTAACCGGTTAAACTTGAGTCAAAAAACAACTTGCCTTGATGATAATAGCTACGAAGTAGAAATTCTTGTAGAAGGTGGGAATACTGGTGCGTTAGGTTATACAATTGATGCCGTGCATACTGATCAAAAGCATCAGATATATAATGCACGGTTTACAGATGGTCCTTACTCAGAAGGAGATTTACTGTCTTATATAGTATCACTTCCTGCTACTCCTCAGTGTGAAGAGTACATTTCTGTTGTAGTAAATGGGAACTGTGATCAAGGGCACTTGGATATTGAAGCTGACTTAACTCAGGAAGGAAATTTAATCGAATGGAATCTAAATGAATTCCCAGCAGAAGCAAAATTTACTTTGCAAGTTACCACAGAAGGTACTACAAAGGAATTGCTAGTTGGTTCTGTAGCAGAATGGAGTGGGACTCAAAATTTCTTACATCAATCCACTGTAAATGGTATCCATAGTTATGAAATCTCAATCAAAAGCGGAACTGAACTGCTAGCTAAATCAACAACTGATTTGGCTAGAATTTCTAGCTTAGAAGACAAATCAAGAGAAGTCAATGTTTTTCCTAATCCAGTAGCGGATTGGGCAAATGTTCAAATCGAGAACTTAATAGAAGAGGAAGTAACGGTGGTAATACATTCTATTAGTGGAAGGCAATTGTACGCTGCAAATCAAGTTGTGGCTAATGGTACTGTTCGGGTAAGCTTCGCTGGCTTTGCCTTTAACACATACCTCTTATCGATTGCAACTTTGGATGGCCAATTGATTGGCACAACTAAAGTTCAAAAAGAAAATTAACAATTAACATAAATAACTAAACTAACAAACAAGAAATTATGAAGCAATTTCTACTCAGTATCTTGTTGACATTCGTCTCTGTTGGCCTTTTTGGTCAAGAGGTAAGTCAGAATATCAACTATCAGGCAGTAAGTCGAGATGCTAATGGTAATGTACTCGCTAACCAAAAACTAGGATTAAAAATCTGTGTTATCGATGAGCAGGCAGACCAAAGCGAAACTTATTGTGAAACTTTTGCTGTCGAAACTGACCGACTCGGTTTGTTTCGAATAGCTATTGGAGATGGTATTGCCATTTCTGGTTCATTTGATGAAATCAATTGGTCAAACCAAGATCACCACATCAACATATATATGGATGAGACAGGTGGAACAAACTATCAATTGGTAGGAAGTTCTGAATTGTCAACTGTTCCTTTTGCTAAGTACGCAGAGAGAACTAGTGGTGCGGCAGTTGTGAGTCAAGAAGGTAACCCAACAGACTTAGGCGTTCAAGGTGACGAGCAAGGTGATCTTTTTCTAGACACAGAGACAGGATCTTGGTACAGCTGGGATGATAAGTATTCTGAATGGGAATTTGTAGGTGCTTCATATAAAACAGATTCCATAATCTATGTTGGTGCCACAGGAGCAACTGGTGCAACTGGTGCAACTGGTGCTACTGGTGCAACTGGTGCACAAGGACAAACAGGTCTTCAAGGTGCCAATGGAAACACAGGGCCACAAGGTATACAAGGTGTACAAGGAACTTCAGGAGATCAGGGAATTGAAGGTCCAGATGGTCCAACTGGACAGACTGGTCCAGAAGGCCCAACAGGTCCAGAAGGTATTCAAGGAAACACTGGAGAAGTTGGCCCTAAAGGACCAAAAGGTGATGACGGACAAACTGGTCCTGCTGGAGCCACTGGTACACAAGGAGCAACAGGAGCACAAGGTGCAACAGGAGCACGAGGTGATACAGGCCCGCAAGGACAAACAGGAGCTAACGGAGATACTGGCATTAGCTGCTGGGATCTCGATGGCGACGGAAATAATGATGTAGAAGAAGACACTAACGGTGATGGTGATTTTGATGCTGATGACTGTCAAGGTCAAACAGGCCCACAAGGATCAACAGGACCTCAAGGTGATGATGGAACAAATGGAGACACTGGAGCACAAGGAAACACTGGTCCTCAAGGAATTCAAGGGAACACAGGCGCTAATGGATCAAATGGTTCTAACGGAGTAGATGGTCAGACAGGCGCTCAAGGTCAAACAGGTCCTCAAGGAATTCAAGGGAACACAGGAGCTAATGGATCAAATGGTTCTAACGGATCAGATGGAGATACAGGAGCACAAGGTGATACTGGTCCTCAAGGCCCATCAGGAAATGATGGAGATGATGCAATTAACTGTTGGGACACAGATGGCGACGGAGTAAACGGAGCTGACGAAGATGTGAACGGTGATGGAGAGTATAACGGCGAAGATTGTCAAGGACAAACCGGCCCACAAGGAGATACTGGAGCGAATGGTTCAAATGGATCAGACGGACAAACCGGTCCACAAGGAGACACAGGAGCTAATGGTTCAAATGGAGTAGATGGTCAGACAGGCCCTCAAGGTCAAACAGGAGCACAAGGCCCTCAAGGAGACACTGGAGCTAATGGATCAAATGGTTCTAACGGATCAGATGGAGATACAGGAGCACAAGGTGATACTGGTCCTCAAGGCCCAACTGGAAGTAATGGTGATGACGGCATTAGCTGTTGGGATCTAGACGGCGACGGAAATAACGACGCAGAAGAGGATACTAACGGTGATGGTGATTTTGACGCTGATGACTGTCAAGGTCAAACAGGCCCACAAGGATCAACAGGACCTCAAGGAGATGATGGATCTAATGGAGACACTGGAGCACAAGGAAACACTGGTCCTCAAGGAATTCAAGGGAACACAGGCGCTAATGGATCAAATGGTTCTAACGGATCAGATGGAGATACAGGAGCACAAGGTGATACTGGTCCTCAAGGCCCATCAGGAAATGATGGAGATGATGCAATTAACTGTTGGGACACAGATGGCGACGGAGTAAATGGAGCTGACGAAGATGTGAACGGTGATGGAGAGTATAACGGCGAAGATTGTCAAGGACAAACCGGCCCACAAGGAGATACTGGAGCGAATGGTTCAAATGGAGTAGACGGTCAAACAGGCCCTCAAGGAGACACTGGAGCAAATGGATCAAATGGAGTAGATGGTCAGACAGGCCCTCAAGGTGACACTGGAGCAAATGGTTCAAATGGAGTAGATGGTCAGACAGGCCCTCAAGGTCAAACAGGTGCACAAGGCCCTCAAGGAGACACAGGCGCTAATGGATCAAATGGTTCTAACGGATCAGATGGAGATACAGGAGCGCAAGGTGATACTGGTCCTCAAGGCCCAACTGGAAGTAATGGTGATGACGGCATTAGTTGTTGGGATCTAGACGGCGACGGAAACAATGACGCAGAAGAGGATACTAACGGTGATGGTGATTTTGACGCTGATGACTGTCAAGGTCAAACAGGCCCACAAGGATCAACAGGCCCTCAAGGTGATGATGGATCAAATGGAAACACTGGAGCACAGGGAAACACTGGTCCTCAAGGAATTCAAGGGGACACAGGCGCTAATGGATCAAATGGAGTAGATGGTCAGACAGGCCCTCAAGGTCAAACAGGTGCACAAGGCCCTCAAGGAGACACAGGCGCTAATGGATCAAATGGTTCTAACGGATCAGATGGAGATACAGGAGCACAAGGGGATACTGGTCCTCAAGGCCCATCAGGAAATGATGGAGATGATGCAATTAACTGTTGGGACACAGATGGCGACGGAGTAAACGGAGCTGACGAAGATGTGAACGGTGATGGAGAGTATAACGGCGAAGATTGTCAAGGACAAACCGGCCCACAAGGAGATACTGGAGCGAATGGTTCAAATGGAGTAGACGGTCAAACAGGCCCTCAAGGAGACACTGGAGCAAATGGATCAAATGGAGTAGATGGTCAGACAGGCCCTCAAGGTGACACTGGAGCAAATGGTTCAAATGGAGTAGATGGTCAGACAGGCCCTCAAGGTCAAACAGGTGCACAAGGCCCTCAAGGAGACACAGGCGCTAATGGATCAAATGGTTCTAACGGATCAGATGGAGATACAGGAGCACAAGGTGATACTGGTCCTCAAGGCCCATCAGGAAATGATGGAGATGATGCAATTAACTGTTGGGACACAGATGGCGACGGAGTAAACGGAGCTGACGAAGATGTGAACGGTGATGGAGAGTATAACGGCGAAGATTGTCAAGGACAAACCGGCCCACAAGGAGATACTGGAGCGAATGGTTCAAATGGAGTAGACGGTCAAACAGGCCCTCAAGGTGACACTGGAGCAAATGGTTCAAATGGATCAGACGGTCAAACAGGCCCTCAAGGTGACACTGGAGCAAATGGTTCAAATGGAGTAGATGGTCAGACAGGCCCTCAAGGTCAAACAGGTGCACAAGGCCCTCAAGGAGACACAGGCGCTAATGGATCAAATGGTTCTAACGGATCAGATGGAGATACAGGAGCACAAGGTGATACTGGTCCTCAAGGCCCATCAGGAAATGATGGAGATGATGCAATTAACTGTTGGGACACAGATGGCGACGGAGTAAACGGAGCTGACGAAGATGTGAACGGTGATGGAGAGTATAACGGCGAAGATTGTCAAGGACAAACCGGCCCACAAGGAGATACTGGAGCGAATGGTTCAAATGGATCAGACGGACAAACCGGTCCACAAGGAGACACAGGAGCTAATGGTTCAAATGGAGTAGATGGTCAGACAGGCCCTCAAGGTCAAACAGGCGCACAAGGACCTCAAGGAGACACTGGAGCTAATGGATCAAATGGTTCTAACGGATCAGATGGAGATACAGGAGCACAAGGTGATACTGGTCCTCAAGGCCCAACTGGAAGTAATGGTGATGACGGCATTAGCTGTTGGGATCTAGACGGCGACGGAAATAACGACGCAGAAGAGGATACTAACGGTGATGGTGATTTTGACGCTGATGACTGTCAAGGTCAAACAGGCCCACAAGGATCAACAGGCCCTCAAGGTGATGATGGATCAAATGGAAACACTGGAGCACAGGGAAACACTGGTCCTCAAGGAATTCAAGGGGACACAGGCGCTAATGGATCAAATGGAGTAGATGGTCAGACAGGCGCACAAGGACCTCAAGGGAACACAGGCGCTAATGGATCAAATGGTTCTAACGGATCAGATGGAGATACAGGAGCACAAGGAGACACTGGCCCTCAAGGCCCATCAGGAAATGATGGAGATGATGCAATTAACTGTTGGGACACAGATGGCGACGGAGTAAACGGAGCTGACGAAGATGTGAACGGTGATGGAGAGTATAACGGCGAAGATTGTCAAGGACAAACCGGCCCACAAGGAGATACTGGAGCGAATGGTTCAAATGGATCAGACGGACAAACCGGTCCACAAGGAGACACAGGAGCTAATGGTTCAAATGGAGTAGATGGTCAGACAGGCCCTCAAGGTCAAACAGGAGCACAAGGCCCTCAAGGAGACACAGGCGCTAATGGATCAAATGGTTCAAACGGTCAAACAGGCCCTCAAGGAGACACAGGAGCTAATGGTTCAAATGGAGTAGATGGTCAGACAGGCGCACAAGGACCTCAAGGGAACACAGGAGCTAATGGATCAAATGGTTCTAACGGATCAGATGGAGATACAGGAGCACAAGGTGATACTGGTCCTCAAGGCCCAACTGGAAGTAATGGTGATGACGGCATTAGCTGTTGGGATCTAGACGGCGACGGAAATAACGACGCAGAAGAGGATACTAACGGTGATGGTGATTTTGACGCTGATGACTGTCAAGGTCAAACAGGCCCACAAGGATCAACAGGCCCTCAAGGTGATGATGGATCAAATGGAAACACTGGAGCACAGGGAAACACTGGTCCTCAAGGAATTCAAGGGGACACAGGCGCTAATGGATCAAATGGAGTAGATGGTCAGACAGGCGCACAAGGACCTCAAGGGAACACAGGCGCTAATGGATCAAATGGTTCTAACGGATCAGATGGAGATACAGGAGCACAAGGAGACACTGGCCCTCAAGGCCCATCAGGAAATGATGGAGATGATGCAATTAACTGTTGGGACACAGATGGCGACGGAGTAAACGGAGCTGACGAAGATGTGAACGGTGATGGAGAGTATAACGGCGAAGATTGTCAAGGACAAACCGGTCCACAAGGAGACACAGGAGCTAATGGTTCAAATGGAGTAGATGGTCAGACAGGCCCTCAAGGTCAAACAGGAGCACAAGGCCCTCAAGGAGACACAGGCGCTAATGGATCAAATGGAGTAGATGGTCAGACAGGCGCACAAGGCCCTCAAGGGGACACAGGAGCGAATGGATCAAATGGTTCAAACGGTCAAACAGGCCCTCAAGGAGACACAGGAGCTAATGGTTCAAATGGAGTAGATGGTCAGACAGGCGCACAAGGACCTCAAGGGAACACAGGAGCTAATGGATCAAATGGTTCAGACGGTCAAACAGGCCCTCAAGGAGACACAGGCCCTCAAGGCCCATCAGGAAATGATGCAATTAACTGTTGGGACACAGATGGCGACGGAGTAAACGGAGCTGACGAAGATGTGAACGGTGATGGAGAGTATAACGGCGAAGATTGTCAAGGACAAACCGGCCCACAAGGAGATACTGGAGCGAATGGTTCAAATGGATCAGACGGACAAACCGGTCCACAAGGAGACACAGGAGCTAATGGTTCAAATGGAGTAGATGGTCAGACAGGCCCTCAAGGTCAAACAGGAGCACAAGGCCCTCAAGGAGACACAGGCGCTAATGGATCAAATGGAATAGATGGTCAGACAGGCGCACAAGGACCTCAAGGGGACACAGGAGCGAATGGATCAAATGGTTCAAACGGTCAAACAGGCCCTCAAGGAGACACAGGAGCTAATGGTTCAAATGGAGTAGATGGTCAGACAGGCGCACAAGGACCTCAAGGAAACACAGGAGCTAATGGATCAAATGGTTCTAACGGATCAGATGGAGATACAGGAGCACAAGGTGATACTGGTCCTCAAGGCCCAACTGGAAGTAATGGTGATGACGGCATTAGTTGTTGGGATCTAGACGGCGACGGAAACAACGACGCAGAAGAGGATACTAACGGTGATGGTGATTTTGACGCTGATGACTGTCAAGGTCAAACAGGCCCACAAGGATCAACAGGACCTCAAGGTGATGATGGATCAAATGGAAACACAGGAGCACAGGGAAACACTGGTCCTCAAGGAATTCAAGGGGACACAGGCGCTAATGGATCAAATGGCTCAAATGGAGTAGATGGTCAGACAGGCCCTCAAGGAGACACTGGAGCTAATGGATCAAATGGAGTAGATGGTCAGACAGGCGCACAAGGACCCCAAGGGAACACTGGAGCTAATGGATCAAATGGTTCAGACGGTCAAACAGGCCCTCAAGGAGACACAGGCCCGCAAGGCCCATCAGGAAATGATGGCGATGATGCAATTAACTGTTGGGACACAGATGGCGACGGAGTAAACGGAGCTGACGAAGATGTGAACGGTGATGGAGAGTATAACGGCGAAGATTGTCAAGGACAAACAGGCCCACAAGGAGATACTGGAGCGAATGGTTCAAATGGATCAGACGGACAAACCGGCCCTCAAGGGGACACAGGCGCGAATGGATCAAATGGAGTAGATGGTCAGACAGGTGCACAAGGCCCTCAAGGAGACACAGGCGCTAATGGATCAAATGGTTCTAACGGATCAGATGGAGACACAGGAGCACAAGGTGATACTGGTCCTCAAGGCCCAACTGGAAGTAATGGTGATGACGGCATTAGCTGTTGGGATCTAGATGGCGACGGAAATAACGACGCAGAAGAGGATACTAACGGTGATGGTGATTTTGACGCTGATGACTGTCAAGGTCAAACTGGCCCACAAGGATCAACTGGTCCTCAAGGAGATGATGGATCTAATGGAGACACAGGAGCACAGGGTAATACAGGCGCACAAGGCCCTCAAGGGGACACTGGAGCGAATGGATCTAACGGAGCAAATGGTTCAGATGGTCAGACAGGCGCACAAGGCCCTCAAGGTGACACTGGAGCGAATGGATCTAACGGAGCAAATGGTTCAGATGGTCAGACAGGCGCACAAGGCCCTCAAGGTGACACTGGAGCGAATGGATCTAACGGAGCAAATGGTTCAGATGGTCAGACAGGAGCACAAGGAGACACAGGCCCACAAGGACCTCAAGGGAACACTGGAGCGAATGGTACTGATGGAACAAATGGTTCGAACGGTCAGACAGGAGCACAAGGACAGACAGGAGCACAGGGACCTCAAGGGGACACTGGCGCGAATGGATCAAACGGATCAGATGGAGATACAGGAGCCCAAGGAGATACAGGCCCACAAGGTCCAGTAGGCGATACAGGAAACAATGGCATTAGCTGTTGGGATCTAGATGGCGACGGCATCGGCGATGCAGAGGAAGACACTGATGGTGACGGAAACTTTGATGCGAATGATTGCCAAGGTCAGACAGGTCCTCAAGGATCAACTGGTCCTCAAGGAGATGATGGATCTAATGGAGACACAGGAGCTCAGGGTAATACAGGAGCACAGGGACCTCAAGGGGACACTGGAGCGAATGGATCAAACGGAGCAAACGGTCAGACAGGCGCACAAGGACCTCAAGGGGACACTGGAGTGAATGGATCAAACGGAGCAAACGGTCAGACAGGAGCACAAGGCGATACAGGCCCACAAGGTCCAGTAGGCGATACAGGAAACAATGGCATTAGCTGTTGGGATCTAGATGGCGACGGCATCGGCGATGCAGAGGAAGACACTGATGGTGACGGAAACTTTGATGCGAATGATTGCCAAGGTCAGACAGGTCCTCAAGGATCATCTGGCCCTCAAGGCGACACAGGCGCTAATGGATCAAATGGAGTAGATGGTCAGACAGGCGCACAAGGACCTCAAGGGGACACTGGAGCGAATGGATCAAACGGAGCAAACGGTCAGACAGGAGCCCAAGGACAAACAGGCGCACAAGGACCTCAAGGGGACACTGGAGCGAATGGAACTAATGGTACAAATGGTTCGAACGGTCAAACAGGAGCACAGGGACCTCAAGGGGACACTGGAGCGAATGGATCAAACGGATCAGATGGAGATACAGGAGCCCAAGGAGATACAGGCCCACAAGGTCCAGTAGGCGATACAGGAAACAATGGCATTAGCTGTTGGGATCTAGATGGCGACGGCATCGGCGATGCAGAGGAAGACACTGATGGTGACGGAAACTTTGATGCGAATGATTGCCAAGGTCAGACAGGTCCTCAAGGATCAACTGGTCCTCAAGGAGATGATGGATCTAATGGAGACACAGGAGCACAGGGTAATACAGGAGCACAGGGACCTCAAGGGGACACTGGAGCGAATGGATCTAATGGAGCAAACGGTCAGACAGGAGCCCAAGGACAAACAGGCGCACAGGGACCTCAAGGGGACACTGGAGCAAATGGTTCAAATGGAGTCGATGGTCAGACAGGCGCACAAGGACCTCAAGGGGACACTGGAGCGAATGGAACTAACGGTACTGATGGAACAAATGGTTCGAACGGTCAAACAGGAGCGCAAGGAGACACAGGAGCACAGGGACCTCAAGGGGACACTGGAGCGAATGGATCTAATGGAGCAAATGGTTCAGACGGTCAGACAGGAGCCCAAGGAGATACAGGCGCACAAGGACCTCAAGGGGACACCGGAGCGAACGGATCAGATGGAGACACAGGAGCACAAGGAGATACAGGCCCACAAGGTCCAGTAGGCGATACAGGAAACAATGGCATTAGCTGTTGGGATCTAGATGGCGACGGTATCGGTGATGCAGAGGAAGACACTGATGGTGACGGAAACTTTGATGCGAATGATTGCCAAGGTCAAACAGGTCCTCAAGGATCAACAGGTCCTCAAGGAGATGATGGATCTAATGGAGATACTGGAGCTCAGGGTAATACAGGAGCACAGGGACCTCAAGGGGACACTGGAGCGAATGGATCAAACGGAGCAAACGGTCAGACAGGAGCCCAAGGACAAACAGGCGCACAGGGACCTCAAGGGGACACTGGAGCGAATGGATCTAACGGAGCGAACGGATCAGATGGAGACACAGGAGCACAAGGAGATACAGGCCCACAAGGTCCAGTAGGCGATACAGGAAACAATGGCATTAGCTGTTGGGATCTAGATGGCGACGGCATCGGCGATGCAGAGGAAGACACTGATGGTGACGGAAACTTTGATGCGAATGATTGCCAAGGTCAGACAGGTCCTCAAGGATCAACTGGTCCTCAAGGAGATGATGGATCTAATGGAGACACAGGAGCACAGGGTAATACAGGCGCACAAGGACCTCAAGGGGACACTGGAGCGAATGGATCAAACGGAGCAAACGGTCAGACAGGAGCCCAAGGACAAACAGGCGCACAGGGACCTCAAGGGGACACTGGAGCGAATGGATCTAACGGAGCAAATGGTTCGAACGGTCAAACAGGAGCGCAAGGAGATACAGGCGCACAAGGACCTCAAGGGGACACCGGAGCGAATGGATCAAACGGATCAGATGGAGATACAGGAGCACAAGGAGATACAGGCCCACAAGGTCCAGTAGGCGATACAGGAAACAATGGCATTAGCTGTTGGGATCTAGATGGCGACGGCATTGGCGATGCAGAGGAAGACACTGATGGTGACGGAAACTTTGATGCGAATGATTGCCAAGGTCAGACAGGTCCTCAAGGATCAACTGGTCCTCAAGGAGATGATGGATCTAATGGAGACACAGGAGCGCAAGGAGATACAGGCGCACAAGGCCCTCAAGGGGACACTGGAGCGAATGGATCAAACGGAGCAAACGGTCAGACAGGCGCACAAGGACCTCAAGGGGACACTGGAGCGAATGGATCAAACGGATCAGATGGAGATACAGGAGCACAAGGAGATACGGGCCCACAAGGTCCAGTAGGCGATACAGGAAACAATGGCATTAGCTGTTGGGATCTAGATGGCGACGGCATCGGCGATGCAGAGGAAGACACTGATGGTGACGGAAACTTTGATGCGAATGATTGCCAAGGTCAGACAGGTCCTCAAGGATCAACTGGTCCTCAAGGAGATGATGGATCTAATGGAGACACAGGAGCACAGGGTAATACAGGAGCACAGGGACCTCAAGGGGACACTGGAGCGAATGGATCAAACGGAGCAAACGGTCAGACAGGCGCACAAGGACCTCAAGGGGACACTGGAGCGAATGGATCAAACGGATCAGATGGAGATACAGGAGCACAAGGAGATACGGGCCCACAAGGTCCAGTAGGCGATACAGGAAACAATGGCATTAGCTGTTGGGATCTAGATGGCGACGGCATCGGCGATGCAGAGGAAGACACTGATGGTGACGGAAACTTTGATGCGAATGATTGCCAAGGTCAGACAGGTCCTCAAGGATCAACTGGTCCTCAAGGAGATGATGGATCTAATGGAGACACAGGAGCACAGGGTAATACAGGCGCACAAGGACCTCAAGGGGACACCGGAGCGAATGGATCAAACGGATCAGATGGAGACACAGGAGCCCAAGGAGATACAGGTCCACAAGGTCCAGTAGGCGATACAGGAAACAATGGCATTAGTTGTTGGGATCTAGATGGCGACGGCATCGGCGATGCAGAGGAAGACACTGATGGTGACGGAAACTTTGATGCGAATGATTGCCAAGGTCAGACAGGTCCTCAAGGATCAACTGGTCCTCAAGGAGATGATGGATCTAATGGAGACACAGGAGCACAGGGTAATACAGGAGCACAGGGACCTCAAGGGGACACTGGAGCGAATGGATCAAACGGAGCAAACGGTCAGACAGGCGCACAAGGACCTCAAGGGGACACTGGAGCGAATGGATCAAACGGATCAGATGGAGATACAGGAGCACAAGGAGATACGGGCCCACAAGGTCCAGTAGGCGATACAGGAAACAATGGCATTAGCTGTTGGGATCTAGATGGCGACGGCATCGGCGATGCAGAGGAAGACACTGATGGTGACGGAAACTTTGATGCGAATGATTGCCAAGGTCAGACAGGTCCTCAAGGATCAACTGGTCCTCAAGGAGATGATGGATCTAATGGAGACACAGGAGCACAGGGACCTCAAGGGGAAGCTGGAGCGAATGGTTCAAATGGATCAGACGGACAAACCGGCCCTCAAGGTGACACTGGAGCAAATGGTTCAAATGGAGTAGATGGTCAGACAGGCGCACAAGGACCTCAAGGGGACACCGGAGCGAATGGAACTAATGGTACTGATGGAACAAATGGTTCGAACGGTCAGACAGGAGCACAAGGAGATACAGGAGCACAGGGACCTCAAGGGGACACTGGAGCGAATGGATCAAACGGATCAGATGGAGATACAGGAGCCCAAGGAGATACAGGCCCACAAGGTCCAGTAGGCGATACAGGAAACAATGGCATTAGCTGTTGGGATCTAGATGGCGACGGCATCGGCGATGCAGAGGAAGACACTGATGGTGACGGAAACTTTGATGCGAATGATTGCCAAGGTCAGACAGGTCCTCAAGGATCAACTGGTCCTCAAGGAGATGATGGATCTAATGGAGACACAGGAGCACAGGGTAATACAGGCGCACAAGGACCTCAAGGGGACACCGGAGCGAATGGATCAAACGGATCAGATGGAGACACAGGAGCACAAGGAGATACAGGCCCACAAGGTCCAGTAGGCGATACAGGAAACAATGGCATTAGCTGTTGGGATCTAGATGGCGACGGCATCGGCGATGCAGAGGAAGACACTGATGGTGACGGAAACTTTGATGCAGATGATTGCCAAGGACAGACAGGTCCTCAGGGATCAACAGGACCTCAAGGAGATAATGGAACAGATGGTCAGACAGGAGCTCAAGGAAACACAGGAGCTCAGGGACAAACTGGAGCTAATGGATCTGACGGTGACAATGGAGTTGACGGTCAAACAGGAGCACAGGGACCTCAAGGGGACACAGGAGCGAATGGAACTAACGGAACAGATGGTCAGACAGGAGCACAAGGACCAAGTGGTCCTCAGGGCCCAACTGGAATTCAGGGAAACACTGGAGCTAATGGAGCTAATGGAGTTGACGGTCAAACAGGCCCACAAGGAATCCAAGGAAACACTGGATCAAACGGAACAGATGGTCAGACAGGAGCACAGGGACCTCAAGGGGACACAGGAGCGAATGGAACAGATGGTCAGACGGGAGCCCAAGGCGATACAGGACCACAAGGTCCAGTAGGCGATACAGGAAACAATGGCATTAGCTGTTGGGATCTAGATGGCGACGGAATCGGCGACGATGAGGAAGACACAGATGGTGACGGAAACTTTGATGCAGATGATTGCCAAGGACAGACAGGTCCTCAGGGATCAACAGGACCTCAAGGAGATAATGGAACAGATGGTCAGACAGGAGCTCAAGGAAACACAGGAGCTCAGGGACAAACTGGAGCTCAGGGACAAACTGGAGCTCAGGGACAAACTGGAGCTAATGGATCTGATGGTAACAATGGAGTTGATGGTCAGACAGGAGCGCAGGGACCTCAAGGGGCCACTGGTGCGAATGGAACTAACGGAACAGATGGTCAGACGGGAGCCCAAGGCGATACAGGACCACAAGGTCCAGTAGGCGATACAGGAAACAATGGCATTAGCTGTTGGGATCTAGATGGCGACGGAATCGGCGACGCTGAGGAAGACACAGATGGTGACGGAAACTTTGATGCAGATGATTGCCAAGGCCAAACAGGTCCTCAGGGATCAACAGGACCTCAAGGAGATAATGGAACAGATGGTCAGACAGGAGCTCAAGGAAACACAGGAGCTCAAGGAAACACAGGAGCTCAGGGACAAACTGGAGCTAATGGATCTGATGGTAACAATGGAGTTGATGGTCAGACAGGAGCGCAGGGACCTCAAGGGGACACTGGTGCGAATGGAACTAACGGAACAGATGGTCAGACGGGTGCACAAGGACCAAGTGGTCCTCAGGGCCCAACTGGAATTCAGGGAAATACTGGAGCTAATGGATCTGACGGACAGACGGGACCTCAAGGTCCAACTGGAGCAAATGGTTCAAACGGATCAGATGGTCAGACAGGAGCACAGGGACCTCAAGGGGACACAGGAGCGAATGGAACCAATGGAGTTGATGGTCAGACAGGAGCACAGGGACCTCAAGGGGACACAGGAGCGAATGGAACCAATGGAGTTGATGGTCAGACAGGAGCGCAGGGACCTCAAGGAGACACTGGTGCGAATGGAACTAACGGAACAGATGGTCAGACGGGAGCCCAAGGCGATACAGGACCACAAGGTCCAGTAGGCGATACAGGAAACAATGGCATTAGCTGTTGGGATCTAGATGGCGACGGAATCGGCGACGATGAGGAAGACACAGATGGTGACGGAAACTTTGATGCAGATGATTGCCAAGGACAGACAGGTCCTCAGGGATCAACAGGACCTCAAGGTGATGATGGAACAGATGGAAACACAGGAGCTCAGGGACAAACTGGAGCTAATGGATCTGACGGACAGACGGGACCTCAAGGTCCAACTGGAGCAAATGGTTCAAACGGATTAGATGGTCAGACAGGACCACAAGGACCAAGTGGTCCTCAAGGCCCAACTGGAATTCAAGGAAACACTGGAGCTAATGGATCTGACGGACAGACGGGACCTCAAGGTCCAACTGGAGCAAATGGTTCAAACGGATCAGATGGTCAGACAGGAGCACAGGGACCAAGTGGTCCTCAAGGCCCAACTGGAATTCAAGGAAACACAGGAGCTCAGGGACAGACTGGAAATCAAGGTCAAACTGGAGCAGACGGACAAACTGGTCCACAAGGAGATTCTGGAAATAACGGAAGAAGCTGTTGGGATCTAGATGGTGATGGAATTGGCGATGCTGATGAAGACACTGACGGTGACGGTAACTTTGATGCGGATGACTGTCAAGGACCACAAGGACCATCAGGCCCTCAAGGACAGACAGGATCACAGGGAGACACTGGTGCGCAAGGCCAAACAGGTGCACAGGGACAGACCGG
>CANNZV010006451.1:0-17841 GCA_947561585.1 Caprella mutica
TGGTGAGTCGTATAACAGACTGAACCACTTCTCTAAGGATCAAGGAGAATTCAGAATTTTCAATTCATTCCTCTCGGAGTTTGCCGTTATGGGATTTGAATATGGATACTCGTTAGCTTCACCAGAGGCACTGGTACTATGGGAAGGGCAGTTTGGAGATTTTGCCAATGGTGCACAGACGATCGTAGATCAGTATCTATCCGCGGCAGAAAGTAAGTGGAGACGACAAAGTGGACTAGTGTTATTACTCCCTCACGGTTACGAAGGACAAGGACCAGAGCACTCCAGTGCAAGACTAGAAAGATATCTGCAGTCCTGTGCTGAGTTCAACATGACCATAGCTAATATCACTACACCTGCTAACTTCTTCCACGCACTTAGAAGACAGCTCGAGAGACCTTTCAGAAAGCCACTCGTAGTCATGAGTCCTAAGTCTCTACTCAGACATCCAGCGTGTGTCTCTGATGTAAAAGAGATCCAAGGGAAGACAAGATTCCAGGAAGTAATCGCAGATGACGTAAAGGATCCAAAGAAAATCAAAAGAGTAATATTCTGTACGGGTAAGATCTACTATGATCTCAAAGCACATCAAGATGCTGAAGACCGATCTGATGTAGTACTGGTACGTTTGGAGCAATTATATCCGCTACCAAAGAAGCAGATCGATGCCATCATGAAGCACTATGCTAAGGCCGAATTGTTTTGGGTACAAGAGGAGCCTTCTAATATGGGCGCATGGCAATACATCTTGTCGTACTATAGATATAAAGAACTAACCTTAGTAGCTCGTAAGTCTAGCGCGTCTCCGTCTACAGGATTCAAGAAGATTCACGAGAAGCAACAAGCAGAGGTAGTATCGAAGGCTTTTGGATAAGAACAGCCAACGAATAATGATAACTCAAAAGGATGGTCTGCTGCAGATCATCCTTTTGTTATTTATGCTTATTGATGATCGCCTCACAAGCCTCGTCTAGCATCTCGTAGACACGCTCAAATCCTTCATCTCCATAATATGGATCAGTTACATTGATATTCATGTCTGGCTGAGAGAAATTCATAATCAACTGCGTCTTCTTGTGATGCGAAGAGTTACTAGATAGCATGCGGACATTGATATAGTTCGAGCTGTCCATGACGCACACTAGGTCGAAATCTTCGAGATCCTTGACGTCTAGCTTACGTGATCGTTGATTTGTGATATCCAACCCATGCTTTTCCGCTACTGCGATAGATCTAGGATCGGGCTTTTGGCCCTTATGATTACTGGATGTGCCTGCGGAGTCTACTACCCAGTCCAATTTATGCTGTTCGATCTTTGCTTGCATGATACCCTCAGCAAGAGGGGAGCGGCAGATATTTCCTAGGCAGACCATTAGTATTTTCATGGATATGGAATTGTAGAGTGATTGATGTGTAAGAATTCTATCTGATCTAACGGAATAGTCAACCAAAAGTTATTTTGAATATTAAGTCATTTGTGATATATAATTACGCATAATTCACGTAAAGCGGCCATAAGTGCCGTGAAATATTGACATTGCAGTATAAAACATGTACTTTTGTTTAAAGCGCCAAACAAAAATTTATATGAAAACTAATAACCGAGAGATCGTTTTGTACTATGACTCAACATCCAGTCCACATAAGAAGACCGTAGCTTATGCGAAGAGTATGGTCAGTCATGTCCGTACATTTGATTTCTCGGTTACTCCATCCACAGGGGTGAGTTGGCGACAGATTATGAAGTCGATGAATAAACATCCCAAAGAAATACTAAACAAAGCCCTTCCTGAATACCAGGAGACTATAAAAGGAAGAGAGTTCACCATGGAAGGTTGGCTCAAAATTTTACAATACAATACCCACTTACTTAAAGCTCCATTACAATCAGGGGAAAACAAGCTATTTTATGCGAAAGTCCAACGGACATTTACAAGTTAAATGAAGTAAACGAAGCGGTTTAGTTTTTCGACTTTGATTGATTCCTAGCAATAGCCCGAATGACTCGAGAGAATCATTCGGGCTTTTATCATATTAGTATGGTCGCACTTCCATTACAAAGCAGTACTTTTACAGTCCAAATTTTTAGAAACCACACAACACATTGTCATGTCATTTGAAATAGAGGGTAAAATGCATAAGGTATTTGATACCGAAAGTAAAACAGAGACTTTTCAGGCTAGAGAGTTTGTCATCGAGATTGGTGATGGAAACTACCCTCAGTACATTAAGTTTCAATTGACTCAGGATCGTTGTGCATTGGTTGATAACTATAAAGTAGGAAGTCAGGTAAAGGTTTTCTTCGATCTTAGAGGTCGTGAGTGGAATGAAAAGTATTTCACCAATCTGAATGCTTGGAGAATCACTGAGGGAGGTGCTGCACCAGCTGCTCCACAACAACAAGCACAAGGTGGAAATAATGCGGCACCAGCATTTGATTCATTTCCAAAAGCAAATGACGAGCTGAAGATAGATGCAGCTGACGACGATCTACCTTTCTAGGAATTGACCTAAGGTCTTTTCGACTTCATATTGGATGTCACTTCTATAGAAATACTGTAATGGTATTGACGACTGATTCATGAATCCATCGAGTTCACAATTTTCTTATTACCTACAGCTTCAATGGCTAAGGGGTAAGAGAATCTTGATGGATAATGGTATCGTACCAGGATTGGCCATTCCAGCAGCGGTTTTACTTTTCGGGTTTATCACATTTAGATTGTTGGACGGATTGAGCTACGGCGAGTATATCTACGCAGCTCTGGGTCTGAGTATGACTTCTAGTATTACTGACCAGAGGCGAAAAGACTTTGTACAGTCCATCTCTAGTCGTCGAGACTTCATCATCATTAAGTTTCTAGACTTGATGACCGTACTGCTTCCATTCATTATTGGATTCTTATCATTTGGTCTTATTCTATGGGCTATAGGTATTTTATGTTTTGTCGTTTTGCTCTCCTTCCTAGATATCGGGATTGGCATTCCGTATACATTGCCTACACCTTTCGGACGCAATCCGTTTGAGTTCATACGCGGATTTCGAGCAACTATTTTACTCGTTATGGGCTGCTATATCATTATGGGGATAGGTATGTCAGTAGGTAATTTTAATCTAGCCCTTTCTAGTATCGCAGGCATTGGTCTCCTTGGAGGTAATTATTTCATACAGCCAGAATCTCGATTTTATATCTGGATACATGAAGTTGGCCCACAACGATTCATTTTGGATAAAGCCACGTTGATCATAAGACAAACACTATTACTGGTAGGTCCTATGGTGATCGCGTTGTGCGTATATGAGTGGAGCAGGTGGCTGTCAGTGCTTTTGATCACGATAGCCGCCCTAGCATTTATCATCATGTGCATGTTGGCGAAGTATATGGCTTATCCGTCTGAGGTCAATGTAGTTGCTGGCCTGGCCATAGCAGTCTCGGTAATACTTCCTCCGCTCATGATTATCATCATTCCTATATTCTATATTAAATCTCTTCGCCGATTAGAACAGATACTTCGATGATTACGATTAGCAAATTGTACAAGTCTTTTGGGAAGGTTGATGTCTTACATGATATCAACCTCACATTCAATCCTGGCGAGATCAACGGTATCGCAGGGCGCAATGGTGCTGGAAAGACAACACTGTTCAGATGTATCGCAGGCCTGGAGGATCATGTAGGTCAAGTAAATTTAGATGCTAAGGACTCGAAAACACAAATAGGGTTCTTGGCAGCGGATCCATACTTCATGACCAGAATTACCGGGAGAGAGTATTTGCAATTGTTGGCGAATGCCTCAGGTAGTAACTCCACTGATTTTGATATTAAGAATGTATTTGATCTTCCTCTTGATCAATATGCCAGTACCTACTCCACAGGATGAAGAAGAAGCTGGCGATCACGGGAATCTTAATTCAAGATGCGAGTATTCTTCTGCTTGACGAACCATTTAACGGTGTCGATATACAAAGCAATGTCCTGATTACAGAGATCATCAAGCGATGGAAAGCTAAAGGAAAGACGATCCTATTATCATCTCATATTTTAGGATCCTTATCCGAGCTATGTGGTCAGATACATATCCTAGATGCTGGTTCTATTACTCGAAGTGTGAGCCAATCAGACTATGATTCCCTCAGTCAGGAATTGATGGATGCTGACTTTCAGGACAAGATGGATCGGCTTGATCTTTAACAAAAAAACGGGCAAGTGCTCGTAAATATTTTTAAAATCAGCAGAGTTGCGGTTACATTTTGACCCAAAATGTGGTTATAATACAGACGACTATTCAATTCGTTGCATCGAAAAAAGCTCGTTTAAATTCGTATCGGCATTAGATCAAGAAATATAAACGGCGAAATAAAATTGTAAATGATCTAACTATAGATGAAAGTATTAATCCTAAATCTTCTTTTGCTTCTGCCGTGCTATCTCAGTGCGCAGATAGTGGGTATGGAGGCAGCATGGGAAGGTGACTTCTCAGATTGGACCATCCTAGCCACAGATCAGGACGGTGAGGATATCGAAGGTCAACTCAGGATGAGATGGGCCATAAACGATGACTGGTCTCAGTGGGACTATCGGATCGGTGAGGATTTCGGGCAGATAAAAGTAAAGTGGAGAGGAAACTACAATCAGTGGGAACTAAGAGGAGGAAACGAAATCATCGATATACAGACCATATATAAAGATGATGCTACACAGTGGCGGATCAGATCTAGCGATGTGACGCTCAGATTAGAGCTCAATAGAAGAGATGCACCCTATGACTGGAGGGTGGATGATCAAGATCATGGATTCTATGAAGTATATACTGAGTGGCAAGGAGATCCCAATGCCTGGTCGATTGTAGATGAGTTCAATACGGATGTCAGTATTCACGTAAAGATGGCAATACTCTTCTTTTCATCTTTCAGCAGTACGCTGCAGTAGATAGAAGTGCATTTACGCTGTCTTGCCGTCCTTGTAGACATTGTCATAGGCAGCAGATAGTTCTTCATACCATTCTGGGCCGTACTTACGGATCAGTGCTTCTTTAGCAAATTCAAAGACCTTTATCTTATTCTCCTTTCCTTTGGAGCAAGCAGCACTGCAGATATTCCATCGGTCATATCGTAAAGTCTCAAAAGCAGAGAAGTGATCTTTTTCAACACGGATGGGGTAGAGGTGACAAGAGATAGGTTTGCGAAATGACGTTTTACCATCTTTCCAAGCTTGCTCGATACCGCACATAGCGATTCCTTTCTCATCCTTGGTCATAAAAGCACATGCTGCACTCTTGAGCAATGGCGTACCCATCATTTTATCCTCAGGGTAATAAACGCTTGTCCCTTTGGTGTCCAGTACTTGTTGCCCCTCTTCTAAAAGGTACGGACGGATGTGTTTGTATTCCTGTTCTAGCAGTTCTATTTCGCTGTCTTCTAGAGGAGCACCGAAGTCGCCTTCCCAGCAGCAAGCACCTTTACAAGCACTCAAATTGCACATAAATTCTTCTTGCAGAATATCCTGATCCAACAACTTATCCTGTATTATTAGCATTACATCAATATACGTGAAAAGACTGGCACTATTATTTCTGCAAATATGATACAAGCAATCTACAAAGCTGGAGTATAAAAAATCATAAATTGATTATTTTCACGCGCCTATTGTAAATAGCGAAACTAATATTAGAAATATCATCAATCATGGATCCTTTAAAAGAGAAATTTAAGAATTACGCACTAGCAGAATTCACTAAGAATAGAGCATTGCTCAAAGCTCATGGCGATGTAGTAATCGATGAAGTAAAGGTGTCGCAGGTTTTCGGCGGCATGAGGGGTATCAAAAGTATGCTCTATGAAACTTCTGAGTTGGATGCATATGATGGTATTCGATTTAGAGGCAATACAATTCCAGAGCTGAGAGAGAAGCTACCTAAGGTAGATGGCGGAAAGGAGCCACTACCAGAAGGATTGTTTTGGTTGATGCTCGTCAATGAAATTCCATCTAAGGAAGAAGTAGATTGGTTATCTGCCGAGTGGAGAAAAAGAGCAGCACTGCCGGCTACAACAATAGCGGTACTCGATGCCATGCCAGCGGATACACATCCGATGACACAGTTCAGCGTAGGTATTACATCTATGAATACAGATAGTATCTTCTCTAAGCGATATGCAGAGGGTATGAGTAAAGGAGACTACTGGGATGCAACCTATGAAGATGCAATGAACTTAATCGCAAGACTTCCGATCCTAGCGGCATACATATATAGACGTGCATTTTTCAACAACGAGCACATTGCTCCTGATCCAAAACTAGACTGGGCAGGAAACTTTGCACACATGTTGGGTATCGAAGGCGACGATTTCAAGTCGCTCATGCGATTGTATCTCACGATACATGCTGATCACGAAGGTGGCAATGCATCTGCGCATACATCATTATTGACTAACTCTACTTTGAGTGATCCATACTTGTCTTTCGCAAGTGGAATGAACTCACTAGCAGGTCCATTACATGGTCTCGCTAATCAGGAAGTGATCAAGTGGATATTCGGAATGATGGATGAGCTGGGTACACAGGCGCCATCCAAAGAACAAATTGCAGCATACGTTCAGAAGACATTGTCAGAAGGAAAGGTGATTCCAGGATATGGTCACGCAGTACTAAGACAACCGGATCCGCGATTTACAGCTCAGAGAGTATTCTCAGAAGAGTATATCAAAGGATCGGATGTAGTGGAGACCGTTTGGAAGATTTTCGAAGTAGTACCTCCAATCTTAGAAAGCTTAGGTAAGGTTAAGAATCCTTGGCCTAATGTTGATGCACACTCAGGAGCTATCCTCGTACATTATGGATTGAATCAGTTCAATTTTTATACGGTGCTATTTGGAGTGTCGAGAGGTCTGGGTATATTGGCAGGACTCTGCTGGTCTAGAGCACTTGGTCTTCCGTTAGAGCGACCAAAGTCTCTGACGTCAGATAGAGTAAGATCTATGTTGAAAGACAAAGGCATCACCGTAGCATAATCCTAACCTATAATAATAATAATATGAATTTTCCAGAAGAACTCAAATACTCCAAAGAGCACGAATGGGTGCGAATAGATGGAGAAATCGCTACAATAGGGATTACAGACTTTGCCCAGAGTGAATTGGGAGACCTAGTCTATGTCGAGGTAGATACAGTAGGAGAGACGATAGACAAAGGAGAAGTATTCGGAACTGCAGAGGCAGTAAAGACAACTTCTGACCTATTTATGCCGATCACGGGAGAGGTTATAGAGTTCAATTCTGAATTGGACGAAAACGAAGGAGACAATCCTAGTTTGATCAACGAAGCGCCATATGAAGGTGGATGGATCGTGAAGGTTAAGGTGTCAGATCCATCAGAATTGGATGATTTAATGTCGGTGGATGAGTACAAAGAGCTGGTCGGATAAATTATTTTTTGTGGTGATGCACCACAATTGATTTTCCTTGCATCTACATAACAAAGAAGGTGAAAGCACTTTTCAATAAGTACACGGTAGTGATTGTACTTCTAGGTATTTTGATCTTATCCGGCCTACCTAGTAGTGATGTCCCAGAGGTAGCTATTAAGCACCTCGACAAGGTCATTCATATGATCATGTACGCAGTACTAGCAGGTTTGATATATGGATGTGTCGTCCAGGGTCATAAGACTCACTTGACAAAACTGATGTTGACTCCCTTTTTATTGGCTTCCTGCTATGGATTGCTAATGGAAATTCTGCAACATTACTTTTTCGAGAGTAGAAGTTTTGAGATCTATGACATTATATCTAATATTATAGGCTCCTTAATTGGAGTCACATTTGTAAACAATTTTTTTAACTCAAAAAAGTAGAGAGAATATGGATATTCTAGACCCGGCGGTGACGGGATCGACGTTGATGATTATCCTTGGAGTCTTGGTACTAGCAGTTATCGGTCTTATTCTATTCATGAAGTTTAAACTCCAAGGTGGAGATAAAGCTGGATTGAAAGATAGGTATGATAACATGGAAGGCAGATCGCCTTACACAGCAAGAACTAAGTACCCTGAGTATGATGCTTTTGGAATGAGTAGTACCTTCCTTAAGGTTGGTTTAGCAGCATCGCTGCTGATATCGATTCTAGCATTTGCGTGGACCAATTATGATCCGCCTATTACTATTGCTGGCTTCGATTACGAAATCGAAGAAGACATTGAAGTAGAGCCACCAAGAACGGCAGAACCACCTCCTCCGCCACCACCACCACCACCACCGGTGATAGAAGAGGTTCCTGAAGAGGAAATTGAGGAAGAGGATGAGCCAGTATTTGTGGATCAAACTGTAGAGGAAGAAACTGTGGTAGAGGCACCACCTCCACCAGCTCCTAAAAAAGAAGCACCACCTCCGCCACCACCACCACCACCACACCGCCAAGTGATGAGATATTCAAGGTGGTTGAGCAGAAGCCTAGATTCCCCGGTTGTGAAAACGAACCAGGTGATAATAAGGCTAAGGAAAAATGTGCTCAGAAGAAGCTATACGCTTGGGTATTCAAAAACTTGAAGTATCCTACTATAGCAAGAGAGAATGGTGTACAGGGTAACGCTGTAGTTGGTTTCGTCGTCGAGAGAGACGGAACTGTCCAAGGTGTTACACTACGTAGAGATCCAGGTGCAGGTACAGGCGCAGAAGCAATGCGTGTTGTCAACTTGATGAACACTTCGGGTATCAAATGGACGCCAGGAAAGCAAAGAGGTAAGCCTGTACGTGTACAGTATAACCTTCCTGTAAGATTCAAATTAGAGTAAGACAGGATTTCCACCTTATATTATAAAAGCCATCTCGATTCGATTCGAGATGGCTTTTGTGATTTACAGGATCAATTGGATTATCTATCTACTGACCAGCTGGAGGGAGGATACTCATCTGCAATATATCCCTATCGAAGAGATACAATCCACTCTTCTCGTCTCCGATCATTTCTAGTTTATCGTTCATAGTTCGAGCGAGCGCCTCTTCTTCTACTTGCTCAGCTACATACCACTGCAAGAAGTTGTGTGTAGCATAGTCCTTCTCAGCGAGCGCTATGTCTACCAAATTATTGATACTCTCTGATACATAGATCTCATGCTTGAGCAATTCATTGAATGCATGCTTTAGAGACGGATAGGTGAGTGTAGGTTGTTCTAGTTCTGGAATGACAGCAAAGCCACCTCTCTCGTTGATAAAATGTATCAACTTCATCATATGCTGACGTTCCTCGTCGCTATGATTGTAGAAAAACGACGTGATATTATCTATTCCTGGTTGTATCTCTGCCCATGAGGCCATTGCGAGATATACTTGAGAGGATTGTGCCTCGATACGAACTTGTTCGTTGAGGGCAGTTTGCATTTTATTGGATAACATATCTGGTCTATTTACGGTGTGTACCTATTGTAACAGCTATATGTACTGATTGATTATGTTTTCAAGCATTTCTTGCTTTTCACTGATCTGTTGGCAGTCCGTTGCAGCGCCTATAGCGGCCAATTGTTCGAGCGTCATGTTTCCTTTTTCGAAATCAGAACCAATGCATTGTTCGGTTGATCTCCTGCTCTATAGGTTATGGCAGTGCCTGGTGCGAGTCCAAGTTCTGAAGCTGCGCTATTAGATAAGCTAGCCTGATGACCTATGTTGTCCACTAGCGATTTGTTGAAATATCCCTGGTTCATTAGTCTTTACCCAAGCCAACTTAGAGGCGGTAAAGTTACCGGGTTCGTTGAGGTGTAGTTCCAGACACTCTTTAGATCCAATAGCATCGGTTATTTTCTTTCCCATTGCTATAGCTCTGCTATCACACACCAAATTATCGCTGGCCTAAGCGGGGAATTATTGCGATCGACTACGACTAATCCATGCATCTGATAAGCAACGCCAATAGCTAATATCTCCTTGGGATTAACTTTTGATTTCTCCAATAAAAGTTGTGTGGCTTTGACCAAATTGGTCCACCACAGATTTGGATCTTGCTCCGCCCAGCCTGATTGAGGAGCGGATATTTCCATCTCTATTTCGGGATAGGAGACACTGCATACTATTTGATTAGAGTTGGCCTCAAGCAATGATGCTTTGATAAATGAACTGCCGATGTCATATCCGATGAAGTACATTTGTTTCTATTGGATGAAGGCCTTTGTTACAATTTACTAAGTACAGTCTAAAAGGTATGCCCTTGACCTAAATTCTAATCTATAAATTGCATAGTGTAAATAATCAAATCTGCGTAAATTTGTGATTCATGTTGAAGCGTCTAGTCCTCATCTTTTTAGTTTTCCTTTGTGCAGTATCATTCCTCGACGCTCAAGAAGGACATAATCCTTTTGATCTTCCCGAGAACGACCAACCAATACCCGAAATAGTAGAAAAGGAAAGGGAGGTGTCGGATAATCCTTTTGATCTTCAGCCTGCTTCCAGCCAAGCACCTCAATTTACCGAAAGAGCGCTTACTCCTCCTACTTCCAAGCCAGTGGGTAACATGTCTATAATGACTAACGGCGTCCAGATTGGGATCAGTTTGGGATTAATAATTCTATTGGCTTTGCTTTTGACACTATTTCGAGGAGTATTCAATGATTTTCTGGAATCTGGATACCGTGATCGAAAATTCAACCAATTCTTTAGACGGCTCAATAGCATCTGGTTGGTGCCGCACATCCTGCTGTATATCTTTTTCTTCCTGAGTATCGCTGTCTTTGTACATCTCTCATTGCTGTACTATGGCTATAATGTCTTCGTTAATGGAATTGGGAACATTGGTATACTATCAGCTGGGATAGGAGGATATTTCCTAATCAAGCACGTCTTAATCCACTTTTTGGGCAATACGTTTGACGTCAAAAACGAATCGAATCGGTATGGACTTTTGATTTTGACCTTCAATATCATCCTTGGAGTTTTCCTTACACCGATCAACTTACTCTTGTTATTAGGTCCAAATCATCTCAATGGTTATGTGGTTATTGTGGGACTAGTGCTCTGCGGATCTATACTTCTATTGCTCCTAATACGCGCATTATCAGTATCTAACAGGCTGCTTATGCAACATGCGTTTCATTTTTTTATGTACCTTTGCACTATCGAAATTGCACCGATATTTATTGCTTTGACAGTATTTAGATAAAGTGCTGATATTCAATAACTTGTAAAAGTTTACGCGAATGGCATCTACTGCAAACGCAGACAACGAATCATACAAGCGGATAAAGACGATACTCGTCTCTCAGCCTAAACCAGAAAGGTCTCCCTACTACGAACTTGAGGAAAAGTATGATCTTCAGATAGATTGGCGACAATTTATCCATGTTGAAGGGTTAACTCCAAAGGAATTTAGACAACAAAGGGTACGGCCTGAGAATTTCTCTGTGATCATTTTTACTAGTAAAACTGCGATAGATCACTTTTTTAGAATCTGCGAGGGACTACGAATCCGAATGTCAGGAGAGATGAAATACTTTTGTACATCTGAGGCAGTAGCGAACTATTTACAAAAGTTCATCATCTACAGGAAGAGAAAAGTATTTCACGGTGAGCGACGTATTTCAGATCTGAAAAACTACTTCAACAAATTTAAGACAACGGATAAGTTCCTGCTTCCATGTTCAAACTTAGGGGCAAAGGATACTGTTCAGTTCTTAGAAGAAAATGAAGTAGATTTCCAAGAGGCCCTGATGTATCGTACTGTTGCCAGTGATCTTACTGACTTGAGCAATATCACCTATGATGTCGTGGTGTTTTTCAGTCCTTTGGGAATAGAATCACTTTTCGAGAACTTCCCTGATTTTAAGCAGAACGAAACTAGGATCGCTGCCTTTGGCAATAGTACAAAGAAGGCCGTAGAAGACAGAAACTTAGAGCTAAATATCGCAGCACCAGCACCGGAGGTACCTTCAATGACATCAGCATTGAAACTATATCTACAACAATCGAATAAATAATATCTGCTAGGCAGAAATCTCAATAAGGCCTCAGTAATCATATGTTTACTGAGGCTTTTTCTATCTATGAAAGCCACTGATCTACCTATCATATCGAGTATTTTTAATCACCCTCTACCGGGAATGAATGCTCATGCCTTAATGGCAAAGAATCTGGGTAGGGCTAAGGTGGTGATTCCAGACGATGCTCGTAAAGCCGCCGTGATGATCCTATTGTGGCCTAATGATAAAGGAGACCTAGAAATGGTCCTTACCGAAAGAGCCGTCACCCACAATGCAGATACGCATAGCGGTCAGATGTCTTTTCCGGGAGGAAAGTATGATACAACGGATACAGATTTCAAGGCAACTGCATTAAGAGAGACACATGAAGAGGTCGGAGTAGCACCAGAATTGATAGAGGTAATCGGCAAGCTATCCACCATATATATTCCTACGAGCAACTTTGAGGTTCATCCATATTTGGGATATACGCGGAGTAGACCTGAGTTCATAATCGAAGAAAGGGAGGTAGCGGAAGTCATTACAGTCGGCTTATCCTTTCTTCTGGACTACGAAGTACCCTCTACAACAGATATTACAATTAGACCAGAATTGGTTCTCAAGGATGTTCCATATTTCAATATCAAAGAGAAGGTCGTATGGGGCGCAACATCCATGATACTGAATGAGCTTCTATGGGCGGTTCGAGATAGAATCAAGGACCAATCTTAAGGAGCTAGTCGATCAATCTGCCACTCTGATTCAATGTTAGTGTACTGCAATCGATCATGCATACGACTACTTCGTCCTTGCCAGAATTCAATGACCGTAGGCACGATTAGGTAACCTCCCCAGTTTGGAGGTTTCGGCAAGTTCTCGGAGTCTTCATACCTTTTGGATACTTGATCATAATTATTCTCCAATACAGATCTATCGGATATAATCGTGCTTTGTGGTGATGCCCATGCACCCATCTGACTGCCTTTGGGACGAGACTGATAGTAGCGAGTAGATTGATCTTCTGGTAGCTTTACAGCATGGCCTTCTATCCTGACTTGTCTTTCGATCTCTTTCCATAAGAAGACGCATGACACAAATGGATTCTCAGCAATATCTTTCCCTTTGCGACTATCATAGTTCGTGTAGAAGACAAATCCTTTATGATCATATCCTTTGAGGAGGACTACTCGGGCAGATGGTTTGTGATCAGCATCAACCGTGGCGATAGTCATAGCATTGGGCTCAGGAATAGTGGCGGCCTGAGCTTCTTTGAACCAACTAGTAAAAAGTGCAATGGGATCACTTGGCACATGCTGTTCTATCAGTTCCCCTTTTCGATAATCTTCTCTAAGATCTTGGATGTTGTCGTTCACATATCAGGTTTAATAGATCAAAGGTAAGGGATCTATCCGTTCTAGATGGTAAGACTGTTTGAGCGATGTGAAACTGGCTTACGATTAGGCAAAAAAAAATTCCCCCCGGCAATGCCGAGGGGATTACAAAAAACAAAAACTATGAACAAACACTCACCTTGTTCAAAAAAAAATTATCAGCCCACCAAACCATGCGCAGACGCAGGGCGAAGTGAGTTGTATATCTTATCCTATAAGTATATTAGTTACTTTGATTGGAATGAATCAATGGATAGGGGAGAGGGAATGATTCGTTCACAGGTATTTGTATTACTAGGTCGCAAAAACCAAGCCATTGCAGCTAAGAATATTGAAATTCATCGGCAATAGTAACATATTTATTTTGCGTATCTGTACTGCCTTTGTAGCGTGGATATTAGCCCTCTCGAACTAGCAAAGGAGTCACTAAAATATATTTGAAGGAATGTAATGACAATAATATTCTTCGCTTTTAGTCAAAGAAAATTCAAGATGGCGCGTAAAGTAAGTCGATTGATCAAACCCGGACTTTTAGTGCATCTTTCTTATGATGTAAATCTAAAGCCAGAGCGATAAGACGGGAGATAAGCTCCTCCGCACCGATACCACCATGGGCTAGTAGCGTTGGATACATACTGATCTTAGTGAATCCGGGGAGTGTATTGATTTCGTTGATGATCACTTCGTCCTCTGCCGTTAAGAATACATCTACTCTCGTTAGACCTGCACATTCTAGGACCTGATAGACTTGCTTAGCAGTGGCCATGATTAAGTTCCGTTGATCCGGACTAAGATTGGCTGGTATTTCGAGCCCAGCTCCTGATTCGTCTATGTACTTGTTCTCGTAAGAGTAAAATCCATCTTTAGGTATGACCTCACCTGGGATGGATACGATAGGATCTTCGTTTCCGAGTACGGCACATTCTATTTCTCTTCCGACGATTAGTTCTTCTACTATGACCTTATCATCATATAAGAAAGCCAGATCTAGTGCGGCTTGATATTCTTCTTTGTTATTGACCTTTGATATACCTACAGACGATCCCATATTAGCGGGTTTGACAAATAGGGCGTCTCCCAGTTCTCCTGTTACAAGCTCATAGTCGTACTGAGTTCTATTTACAGGAGTGAGCGTAAAGAAGTCTGCTATTTCGATATCAGCGTCTCTTAGGAGGCGTTTCATGATATCCTTATCCATACCCATTGCGGAAGCTAACTGGCTTGGACCCACGCAAGGCAGATTGGCCAGTCTGGCAAACCCCTGTATCGAGCCGTCCTCTCCATAAGTTCCATGGACTATCGGGAAAATTATATCGATTTTATCCAATTCTCGTAACTCCGTTGCATGTATCAGTCGGTGATCATTGCATACTTGAGACATGATGACTGGTGTATCCTTCTTGATCAGAGCAATCGTGTTCGCATCGTCAGGATTAGCTAACTGGAAGGTATCGCCATAATAAAACCACTGACCATCTTGATCTATACCGATGAGCACAGGTTCGAACTTTGACCTATCCAATGCATTGAATATATTCTGAGCGGATAACAATGAAATTTGATGCTCTGCAGATCGACCACCGAATATGATAGCCACTTTTATTTTAGTAGACACAGACTGAAGATTTGATAGAGTTGAGTAATGTGATCATTTATAGATGACTATGACTGTTGGTTCAACCATTTGCGTGCATTGACAAAAGCTTCAGCCCAAGGACTTACTTCATCTTTGCGACCTTTAGGATAGTTAGCCCAGTTCCACTGATGGAAAGATCTCTCGATATGTGGCATAGTGGCGAGGTGTCTCCCGTCACTACTTGCGAGCATAGCTACATTATAGTCAGAGCCATTAGGATTGGATGGGTATGATGCATATCCATACTTACCGACGATGTTATATTGATCTTCAGGCATAGGTAGATGATACTTACCTTCTCCATGCGATATCCATACTCCTAGTGTGCATCCCTCGAGAGACGATAACATGATCGAATTATTTTCTGGATCGTAACTGATGTGAATGCTGATTCGTGCTTTCTGGATTCGTTATATGTAAGCTTACTTAGTTCTTTATGATCAGGATTGATAAGATCCAGCTCCAAGAACAACTGGGCTCCATTACAGATACCAACAGAAAGTGTATCTGGACGAGAGAAGAACCGCTCTAGTGCCAAGTTTGCTTTTTCATTGTACTTAAAGGCACCTGCCCATCCTTTGGCAGATCCAAGTACATCACTATTAGAGAATCCTCCTACAGCACCTAAGAACTGTACATCTTCCAAAGTCTCTCTTCCGGTAATCAGGTCCGTCATATGTACATCCCTTACTTCAAATCCTGCGCGGTAGAGTGCATTGGCCATCTCACGTTCTGAGTTTGATCCTTTTTCTCTAATGAGAGCAGCTATTGGTCTTTTAGTCCCTACTGCAGGCAGTGTGCCCGTAAAGTGATCCGGGAACTTAAACTGTAGCGGTTGAGTCTTGTAGTTGTCAAATCTGTCTTTGGCCAATCCCTTGGCAGTTTGCTTCTGATCTAAGAGGTATGATGTTTCGTACCAGATGTCTCTCATCTCTTTGATGTCCAATGCTATCACCTCATCCGATGGTGCAGTGATGTTCAACGTGCCAGCAATATTGGTCATTCCAAGTGTATAGAACTGGATATTGGATTCATGAAGTAGATCCGCTAGTCGCTCATCGGACGCTTGTAGAACAATACCACAGTTCTCAGCGAAAAGCACTTTGACCAGATCTTCATTATCGATGACACCGAGATCCAGATTGGCTCCTAGATTATTATCAGAGAAACACATCTCCAGAAGGGTAGTAATCAGTCCACCTCCTCCGATGTCATGACCTGCAGCAACCATATCTTGTTTGATCGCCTGCTGTACTGTATCGAATATGAGTGCGAAGTCACCGGTGTCAGCTATAGATGGAGCTGTTGCACCGAGTTTGTTCTGTGTCTGAGCAAAAGAAGATCCACCCAGTTGATGAGCATCACCTGACATATTGATGTAGATGATTTCTCCTCCGTCTGCTTGGAGGGTTGGCTCTACTACTTGTCCTACATTATCACAATGCCCAGTGGCAGAAATGATAACGGTTCCTGGAGCAAGGATTTTCTCAGAATTATACTTCTGGACCATAGAGAGCGAATCCTTTCCAGTCGGAACATTGATTCCTAGATCTATTGCAAATTGCGATATCGCCTCTACTGCCTTGTATAGTCGAGCATCTTCTCCTGGATTCTTACATGGCCACATCCAGTTCGCAGATAGGGATATAGATTTTAATCCTTTCTCTAGAGGCGCGAAGATGATATTAGTCAGGGCCTCTCCTATACTATTTCTAGAACCAGCTACTGGATCTATCAGAGCACTTACCGGACTATGACCGATAGAAGTAGCTATACCTGATTGACCTTGAAAATCCAGCGCCATAACTCCACAGTTGTTGAGCGGAAGTTGAAGTGGTCCGGTACATTGCTGCTTGGCTACGCGTCCACCTACGCATCTGTCTACCTTATTAGTCAGCCAGTCTTTGCAGGCTACGGTCTCCAACCTTAGGACATTTTTGATATGCTCGACGAGGTCGTTTTGATTATAGCTTAGAGGACTATAGTTCTGCTCAATAGTCGTATCGGTCATGATGGTACTAGGACTACTGCCAAACATATCGGCTAGTGCCAAGTCCATAGGATTACCAGAATCACTGGCAAAAGTGAATCTATGATCACCCGTTACTTCTCCTACATCGAATATTGGAGCACGTTCTCTATCTGCTACTTTCTTGAGTAAACCAAGATCCTTTTCATTGATGACCAATCCCATACGTTCTTGAGACTCGTTACCGATGATCTCTTTAGCCGAAAGGGTGGGATCTCCTACTGGAAGATTGTCCACTAAGATTTTTCCTCCTGTATCTTCTACTAACTCGCTGAGGCAGTTGAGGTGACCGCCAGCACCGTGATCATGTATAGAAACGATAGGGTTGACTCCAGATTCTATCATAGCCGATATCGTATTGGCTACACGCTTTTGCATTTCAGGATTAGATCGCTGGATAGCATTGAGCTCTATACCAGATCCCATAGAACCTGTATCCGCGGAGGATACTGCAGCACCTCCCATTCCTATTCTGTAGTTATCTCCGCCCATGACGACGATTCTGTCACCAGGTTTAGGTGTTCCTTTGATCGCCTCGTCTGCTCTACCATATCCGATACCACCCGCAAGCATGATCACTTTATCAAAACCCAGCTTGACGCTATCTTCTTTATGTTCGAATGTGAGTACCGATCCAGCGATGAGTGGCTGTCCGAACTTATTACCAAAATCAGATGCTCCATTAGAAGCTTTGATCAGTATATCCATTGGTGTCTGGTATAGCCATTCTCTTTCTGGCATACCATTCTCCCAAGGACGATTCTCTGCTAGTCTAGAGTAAGAAGTCATATACACCGCTGTACCTGCCAAAGGAATAGATCCGCGACCACCAGCTAGTCTGTCTCGGAT
>CANNZV010006452.1:23-17829 GCA_947561585.1 Caprella mutica
GAGAGAATCATAGAAAATAGATAGACAAGTATACTAAGTACAATATTGGAACATCCGAAAATACTACATAGACGTGAGTCACGTGACCGAATGACGTCACATCATGGTGTTTCCGTTATTTTTAAATAAGAACTTTGCTGTTATCCAGTTAAATGTGCGTTTTCATGGAAATTACCTTAAATAAAATTGTGTTTTTATGACGTTTTACACTCTATTGACTAATAATATTCTACTTAATAGCCTTCAAATCCTTCACTAGAGCAAAGGTGACTGAAGAATTTAAGACAATTTTGCATTTATCTGATTAAATAAGAATTTTTATTGAAAATTTCATTCGTTAAAATGTGCTTAAAATAACCTTTTACTATAGACAATAAGTTTTCTTACACTTTTCAACTATAAGTTTTCCAATAAGCCATCTTATGAGACTTATACCTAAGTACCAAGCAGCCAATCTGGTACCTAGGTATTTCAAAAAATAGATTTTAACAAATTACATTTAAACTAGGTACCTTTGAAGTTTGAAGAGAAAAATGTAGGTACCTAGTTAAAATTTTTGGACATATCCTAGCTAGCTATAAAGAGTGAAATAATTTTCTTTGTTTTTTATACTATAATACTAATATATTAGGTAGGCCTACCCATAATAAATAAATAGTTAAAAAGTATACTAAGTTTCGAATTCAAGTTTTCAATTTGTTCCAGTCTTCAGAAACGATGTAAATAAACAAATGAAGTCACATATGGAATTGAAAAAATGAGAATTGTATAGGTGCGGCAAAATAATCGATAGAATATGTCAATAAACAATATGTTTGGTTAGCTTCCAGTACCTAGATACCTTTTATATATTTAAGTACGTTGTACAAAATACATCCATGTTAAAACAGTTGAGTTATAATCAACATTAACACTATAATGTACATGGAATACTTGCGTGCCATATAATATTTTCTTTAAATATTCCATCTGTGTCTGGTTATGGATGGTATAATGCAATAATTTCCATAGTAATGTTTAATATAATACTGTATTGAATGTATTCTATAGAGTTTTTATGGATATTTCTTCATATATATTGAATAATTCGCTTGAAAAGTTGAAAACTTGCCTATGCAATTGCAACCTACCAACAGTAACCGCTAACCAGGCTTAGTGGCTGGCTACTTTACGGTTTTTACTTTACCTATGGCTAATGGGCTACACATTATTATTATTATTGGGGGCTGTCAGGCTGAGTACATTAGACTTTCATACATTGCACAATTAGCTATGCAATGTATGACAGTAAGTCACACTGTCACAGTATGAGCATAGGCCACTCGTGACTCTGGAAAATACCTTAGGAGACTAAGGCTAACAGATGAATTTTAGAGGCTAAATGCAGCTGATTATACAGTTCCCATTAATTTATTACTGTATTTTAATGTTTGCTAAACTCCAACAGAATCAGTGATTAATAATTTTAATGATTAGTCCATCAGAAAAGACCACTTTTTTCCAGAATCTAGAGTAGAGCATAGCTGCATAGGATGATAGGTACTAGCATAGTCTTCATAGATAGCCAATAGTCTGGCCTCCTAGCCTTAACTTCATGTCCCACTCTACATTATGTGTCCCCTGACTCCTGTGTCCTGCCACAGCAGCAGATTCAGAATCTCATGCAGCTAAATTAATGGTTAGGTACATAGGAATTAATTCAAGACTTCCTGCAGTCTGCAGAGATCTACAATTACTAAAATTGGGCTCATATTTATTGCTCAGTAAACTACTTGTAGTAAATATAGGAAGAAATTAAGGATTATTCACACAGAAAATGTTAATAATGTCCCATATTCTGCAGAGTTTTGGATAAATGTTCCATATTCTGCAGTCTTCTTCTAACACCCAGACTGCAGAATATGGAACATTTTTTCCAATACTCTGCCACAAATGTGAGCCCAATTTTAGAAATTGTAATCTCTGCAGACGGCGGAAAATCTTGAATTAATTCCTATGTTACCATTAATTTAGCTACGGTAGATTTAGAGTTAATTCCTGTGTAACCATTAATTCAGCTGCAGGAGATTCTGAATCTGCTTATCCTGCTATTGACTCAGTACTGAGAGTCAGAGAACCAGTCTGAATGTCAGCAAGTTAGGTATATTCAATGATCAATCCACTACTAAATATTTGTATAATGGTATAGAATAGGAAAAATTATTTAATTAACTCAATTTTTTCCTTGGAGAGGTCTTTTTAAGTTTTGATTAGCTACAAATTTCCACATTGACAATCACAATATATTAGTAGTTTTTTTCAAATTTCCAGCAATGACCTCAATCATTGGCGATGATTTGTTCTTAAAATTATATATCAATTGTTAATTTGTTGATTTCTAAATTAGTTTGTATGTTAAGGTTCATTAATTTTTCTAATCATGTTTTCAGATTGATTTTCATTTTTGAAAACTCAGAATTTAAAATATTTTGTGGTACAGAATTTCCACTGTTTTATCACAATAAAATAATCCTGATTACAATCTCATAGCTACAAGGTGATCAATATTCGCATGGGTCCAGGGTGTAAATTTTAAAGTTCCAATAAATTTTAAGTTTGATAAAATTTAAAATAAGGATCAGGAAAAACTAGTCAGAACAAAAGATTTTAATTTTTATATGAGTACTTTAACAATTTAGTTTAATCACCTAATAAAAAAAAGAAAAGATTAATTAATTAATTACAAATTTATTAGTAAGTAAATTGGAACGGCCCAGGGTGGAGGTGGACTCAATAATTTAAAGAAAACAACATGGATTTTATATAAAGTGAATTCAACTAAAATAAAAACCAAGAAAAACTCATCTTTGCTAGGTAGTCAAACAGGAGTAAGGTTCAGTGGCAAATAGGGTGGTTTGGGCACAATCGCAAAGGTTTAGGCACAATGACTGTAGATTAGGCACAATGACTGTAGATTAGGCACAATGACTGTAGATTAGGTACAATGACTGTAGATTAGGTACAATGACCGTAGATTAGGCACAATGACTGTAGATTAGGTACAATGACTGTAGATTAGGCACAATGACTGTAGATTAGGTACAATGACTGTAGATTAGGTACAATGACTGTAGATTAGGTACAATGACTGTAGATTAGGTACAATGACTGTAGATTAGGCACAATGACTGTAGATTAGGCACAATGACTGTAGATTAGGCACAATACTGTAGATTAGGCACTATGACTGTAGATTTTAGCTTCAATTAGGCTTTAGGTTTATAAGCCTGGTACACAGTTGATACACAGCTGGAATGAAAAAGGAAACAATATAACTGACTGTAAAAATGAACTATACATAAACTGTAAGACAGTTAAAAAATAGGAACTTAAACTAACACAAAACATACCTGGAGATCACCTCTTTGTGGAACATTCAAACGGTAACTGACGAAAGTCAAAACGTTTGAATGTCCGACATCAATAAATTTCGTACTAGCAATGGTACAAAACTAGGTAACAAATACCGACTTAAATATGGAGGGAAAATAATGGGGAATAAATACAAATACTGGCAAAAGCATTTACAATACCCCCATTCCAAGAATTTTTCCCCATTATAAGAAAGATAATGATTACTGAAATTAACATTTAAACTAACCTACTAAGCATATCTGCACCTACGTTATCTTTACCAGCAATATGAACAATTCTAAAATCATAAGCTTGTAGGGATAGAGCCCATCTCATTAGTCTATCATTATTACCTTTGAAAGACTTGAGGTAAATCAATGGCCGATGATCTACTTCTAGAAAGAATGGAGAGCCCAAAAGATAATATTTAAACTTATAATCTCAGTTTACGGCTAGTGTAAGAAACAGGGTGAGGAATATCGTCATGATACTGAAGAAGTACCCCACCTACCCCAACATTGGACGCATCAGTCCTAAGGACGAATGGCTGAGAACACATAGGAAGCTTCAAAACTGGAGAATTTGCAAAACTAGACTTCAATATTTCGAAACTCTCAGTAGTTTCTTCATTCCATGTGAAAGGTTCTTTTGTTCCTTTCTTAAGAAGATCGGTTAACGGGGCGCATAGAGAAGCATAGTTTTGAATGAATTTAGAATAGAATGCGCACGTTCCTAAGAAAGATCTCATTTGAGTTTTAGTATTAGGTTTTGCTAAATTCATGATGGCTTCTAATTTTGTTTCATCGGGTTTAATTTCCCCTTTTCCCACAATGAAACCTAGATAATGAATGACCGATTTACCGATGGCACATTTCGATGGCTTCAAAGTAAGATCATGTTGCCTAAATCTTTGCAGGACTTCAGTCAAAGTATTTAGGTGATCTTGTTTGGTTTCACTGTAAACCAGAACGTTATCAAAGTAAAATGATACACCACTCAGATCAGCGAGAACAATGCGCATGAGGCGGACGTAACTAGCACAAGCAGTCACCAAGCCAAAAGGCATGCGAACAAATTCCATAAGACCTCTGTGAGTGGCAAAAGCAGTGTATGGAATAGAATCAGGAGCTAACTTAATCTGATAATAGGCTTTAGCCAGATCTAACTCTGTGAAAAACTTTGCATCGCAAAATTTATGCAATTCATCTTCCAAATTGCAAGACGGCTTTGCATCGAATTTAGTTACGGCATTTAAAGCTCTGAAATCCACAACGAGTCTATATGATCCGTCACCCTTTTTAACTAGCAGAGTAGGTGAACAGTAGGGTGAGGTGGACGGCCTAATTATTCCTAATTTTAATAGAGAGTCAACCTCTTCTTTAAAATACTTCTGTAGATGCAAAGGTATTGCATAATATTTGCATTTTATAGGGAGGTCACTTTCAAGCTGAATTACATGTATGAGGCTACTTGTGCATCCTGGTTTATCCGTGAATAGTTCTTCAAAATCTAAAAGAACATGTGCGATAGCCTGTCTAAAACTATCAGAAACTTCAACAGCCACTTCCACATCGTTAATATTCTCAGATGCAATGTCAGATTCAACAGTAATGATTTCATTCTCCTCTGAATTGTCGGAAGATTCAGTAATTACGTTATGGCCAACTGCACAAAGAAGCACGGGGTCGGTATTTTTATTCTCTTCGTCTGCTTCGTTTAATTTAGCGTCATCTCTCCTGAAGTACTTTTTGAGTAAGTTAATATGGTAGAGTTTTTTCTTTCCATTTTCATTAATTAAATAATTAACTTTGTTCTTTTTCTTTAACACTTTGAATGGTCCTCTCCAAGATATCAATAACTTATTAGAAGTATCAGGCAACAGAACGAGGACTTCATCGTTTTCCTCAAAACTTCTGTTCCTGGACTTAATGTCAAAGTAATGTTTATAATTAGCTTGAGAGACCTTTGACCGCTCAGCTGCAAGATCTGCACCTATTTCTAATTTGTCTTTCAGATCTAGTACATATTGGTACGTAGTTCTGTTTTCAGGGTTTATCTCAGGGTTCTCCCATAAGTCTCTTAGAACTGAGAGTGGACCACGTACTGTTCTTCCATAAATTAACTCAAATGGTGAGAATCCAGTTCTGTCACTTGGCATTTCACGGAGTGCGAACATAGTAGGGGCTAAATATCTGTGCCATTCAGTCGGTTGCTTAATGCACAGTTTCTTCAAAACTGCTTTCAACGTTGAATGAAGTCTTTCAATTTTGCCAGTACCCATAGGGTGATACGGCGTATTGAACAATGGTTGTATTCCAAGTAGACGGTGCAATTCAGACATCAGCTGAGAAGTGAACTGAGTTCCCAAATCTGAATGTATTTCCCTTGGAATACTAACACGGGCAAATATTTGTAGCAACGCCTCACTAACCGATATAGTATCTATGTTCTTAAGCGCAACGGCTTCTGGGAAAGAGGTAGCAACATCAATTAGAGTTAGGATGTATCTATGACCCTCGGAGGTAGGGGGATTTAGTGGTCCAACCAAGTCGTACGCAACTCTAGAAAAAGGTTCGGTTATAATTGGAGTTTTTACCAATGGAACCTTGGAGACTCGTCCCTTCACTGCCATTTTCTGACATACGTCACAACTTCGGCAGAAATTACGAATATCTGCACCCATACTAGGCCAAAAGAAATATTCTCTAATTTTCATTTCAGTTTTTCGATGGCTGAAATGTCCAGAGAGAGAATTTTCGTGAGCAGATTTTAATACGGTTTGTCGACACTCGAGAGGAACAACTAATTCTAGTTTACCTATCTTAGAAGGGTTTTTAGATTCAAGACATTTTCTGAACAATAGTTCATTTTGGTATACAAACGAGTAAGATTCACCTCCTTTAGTGTTTTTAACAGAGTCTAACATAGCACGTATAGAATCTAAACTTTGACACGAGTGTTGTAATTTTTTAAAATCTTCAGGGGTAAGTTCTATTCCAATCACCTTAGGCATCTTCAAAGGATGAATGGATTTATTATAAGAAGATCTAGTAGCAACAGAAACGTATTCAGTTTGTTCAAGATTGGGGTCCAGCGTTTCTTTAGAGTCTACAACACCTGGTATATTACCAATTAAAACGCTACAAAACTTTAGAGGAGCTCTTAAAGCATTGACCCATCCCTCATAAAACGGAAATTTGAGATAAACTTTGCATTCAGGCAAATAATGAATGTTACCTATGAAATCAGCAACACCAACTTTCTTGCATTTATTAATAACAAGATTTGGAAGTAATTCATCTGATACCATGACGGAGCTACAGCCCGTATCTCTCCAAATAGTGCTGACATTCTGGCCGTTTACGGTACCTTGAGTTAAATACTTCCTGCGAGTTTCATCAGAAAATACGAATTGAACGTGATCTTTTATGACTGGTATGCCTTTCCGGATTGGACATCTGTTCTGCATATGGCCAAACTCTTTACAATAATGACACATAATTTTGGAGTAGTCCCTTTTTATAGCTCCACTATGTTTATGGTAGCCGTCCTTTTCAATGGGCTTAACCGGAATAGTCGCTCTATCTCGCCGAACAATTAAAGATTTTGGGTAAGACTTATGTGCTTGTGACCAAGAATCTGAAAGCTCAATCAACCTAGGTAAGTCCTCAACTTTCTGTTCTTTCAGAAAAATTCTTAGGTCGTTCGGCACTAATGACAAGAATTGGTCACACAAAATAAATTCTAAAAGAGAATCAAAAGACCTATCTACTTTTGCCGATTCTAACCACCTATTTAGGGCTCTTTTAAGCTTGGTAGCAAATTGATTGTAAGTTTGATTTGGGATAATTTTCATAGATCGGAAATCCAACCTATATGAATCAGTAGTCTTATGAAAACCAGCAAAGAGCACATCTTTAAGCCCTCCATAAGTACTAGTATCTTGTTCAGACGCACAAGTATAAATATCTGGAGCTTTACCAGATAATAGGGAACCCAAATGAACGGCCCATTTTTCTATAGGAATTTCTAGTAAAGTAGCAATCCTTTCGAAGCGATCTAAATAGCTTGCTAGATCGTCTCCATCTTTATAGTTTGGTAGTTTCGGTTGAATAGCTGAAAGATAGTGAGAATTTCTAGTTTCTCTAGAAGTTTCGGCCTCTGCCGTTAAAGTCAATCTGGCCATTTCTAGTTCATGTGTTCTCTGAGCTTCACGATCTCTAGCTTGAATCTCCAGTTTGATAACTTCTCTGGCCGCAGCTCTTTCCTCACGGTAGATATTCTGTTGTATTTGTACAAATTCAGCAACATTACTAACACCCAAGGAGGTGGCTTTAGCATGCAAATCATCAATACTGAGCATTTATGGATCACTCATTGCGAAAGTTTTAATTCACAAAAACAAAATGAATTTTTTTTTTTTAACTCAACCTTTTAATTGTTAAAGATTAGTTCTATCGGAAAAAAATTAATTTTCCCGGGTCAGTTAAAAATCACGCGTTTTTAAACATCAATTTACAGTATTTTTGTTTACCCAATCAAATGTTAAACAACGCTACATAGATAAATATGCCCTCCAATGGAATGTAAACTTCCAACAAAATAATTTTGTATTATTCGTTTATAATCATAATCATAACAAGCTTTTGTAGCTGAAAATAAAAATGTTAGCCACAAATCGAACTTTAATTTACCCTGTCGAGGAATAAATTATTAGGTTCAAAATACAGTATTACTATTAAAGTAACAAAATTTTGAGGATGATCTCCAGAAAGTGAATTGTACCAGTTTAGCTTTTAACAGATCACTTAAGCAGTCAGCATAATGAATCCTCAAACTTTCGTCACAAAACATACAAATTCCAGTCAGAAATCAAAATTAAATGAGACACACCTCCGTCCTGGCAAGGTCACCAGATGTAAATTTTAAAGTTCCAATAGATTTTAAATTTGATAAAATTTAAAATAAGGATCAGGAAAAACTAGTCAGAACAAAAGATTTAATTTTTATATGACTACTTTAACAATTTAGTTTAATCGCCTAACAAAAAAAAGAAAAGATTAATTAATTAATTACAAATTTATTAGTAAGTAAATTGGAACGGCCCAGGGTGGAGGTGGACTCAATAATTTAAAGAAAACAACATGGATTTTATATAAAGTGAATTAAACTAAAATAAAAACCAAGAAAAACTCATCTTTGCTAGGTAGTCAAACAGGAGTAAGGTTCAGTGGCAAATAGGGTGGTTTGGGCACAATCGCAAAGGTTTAGGCACAATGACTGTAGATTAGGCACAATGACTGTAGATTAGGCACAATGACTGTAGATTAGGTACAATGACTGTAGATTAGGTTCAATGACTGTAGATTAGGTACAATGACTGTAGATTAGGTACAATGACTGTAGATTAGGCACAATACTGTAGATTAGGCACTATGACTGTAGATTTTAGCTTCAATTAGGCTTTAGGTTTATAAGCCTGGTACACAGTTGATACACAGCTGGAATGAAAAAGGAAACAATATAACTGACTGTAAAAATGAACTATACATAAACTGTAAGACAGTTAAAAAATAGGAACTTAAACTAACACAAAACATACCTGGAGATCACCTCTTTGTGGAACATTCAAACGGTAACTGACGAAAGTCAAAACGTTTGAATGTCCGACATCAATAAATTTCGTACTAGCAATGGTACAAAACTAGGTAACAAATACCGACTTAAATATGGAGGGAAAATAATGGGGAATAAATACAAATACTGGCAAAAGCATTTACAATACCCCCATTCCAAGAATTTTTCCCCATTATAAGAAAGATAATGATTACTGAAATTAACATTTAAACTAACCTACTAAGCATATCTGCACCTACGTTATCTTTACCAGCAATATGAACAATTCTAAAATTATAAGCTTGTAGGGATAGAGCCCATCTCATTAGTCTATCATTATTACCTTTGAAAGACTTGAGGTAAATCAATGGCCGATGATCTACTTCTAGAAAGAATGGAGAGCCCAAAAGATAATATTTAAACTTATAAATAGCATGAACTATGGCTAACAATTCCTTTTCAATGGTAGAATAGTTTAGTTCAGCACTTCTCAGTTTACGGCTAGTGTAAGAAACAGGGTGAGGAATATCGTCATGATACTGAAGAAGTACCCCACCTACCCCAACATTGGACGCATCAGTCCTAAGGACGAATGGCTGAGAACACATAGGAAGCTTCAAAACTGGAGAATTTGCAAAACTAGACTTCAATATTTCGAAACTCTCAGTAGTTTCTTCATTCCATGTGAAAGGTTCTTTTGTTCCTTTCTTAAGAAGATCGGTTAACGGGGCGCATAGAGAAGCATAGTTTTGAATGAATTTAGAATAGAATGCGCACGTTCCTAAGAAAGATCTCATTTGAGTTTTAGTATTAGGTTTTGCTAAATTCATGATGGCTTCTAATTTTGTTTCATCGGGTTTAATTTCCCCTTTTCCCACAATGAAACCTAGATAATGAATGACCGATTTACCGATGGCACATTTCGATGGCTTCAAAGTAAGATCATGTTGCCTAAATCTTTGCAGGACTTCAGTCAAAGTATTTGGGTGATCTTGTTTGGTTTCACTGTAAACCAGAACGTTATCAAAGTAAAATGATACACCACTCAGATCAGCGAGAACAATGCGCATGAGGCGGACGTAACTAGCACAAGCAGTCACCAAGCCAAAAGGCATGCGAACAAATTCCATAAGACCTCTGTGAGTGGCAAAAGCAGTGTATGGAATAGAATCAGGAGCTAACTTAATCTGATAATAGGCTTTAGCCAGATCTAACTCTGTGAAAAACTTTGCATCGCAAAATTTATGCAATTCATCTTCCAAATTGCAAGACGGCTCTGCATCGAATTTAGTTACGGCATTTAAAGCTCTGAAATCCACAACGAGTCTATATGATCCGTCACCCTTTTTAACTAGCAGAGTAGGTGAACAGTAGGGTGAGGTGGACGGCCTAATTATTCCTAATTTTAATAGAGAGTCAACCTCTTCTTTAAAATACTTCTGTAGATGCAAAGATATTGCATAATATTTGCATTTTATAGGGAGGTCACTTTCAAGCTGAATTACATGTATGAGGCTACTTGTGCATCCTGGTTTATCCGTGAATAGTTCTTCAAAATCTAAAAGAACATGTGCGATAGCCTGTCTAAAACTATCAGAAACTTCAACAGCCACTTCCACATCGTTAATATTCTCAGATGCAATGTCAGATTCAACAGTAATGATTTCATTCTCCTCTGAATTGTCGGAAGATTCAGTAATTACGTTATGGCCAACTGCACAAAGAAGCACCGGGTCGGTATTTTTATTCTCTTCGTCTGCTTCGTTTAATTTAGCGTCATCTCTCCTGAAGTACTTTTTGAGTAAGTTAATATGGTAGAGTTTTTTCTTTCCATTTTCATTAATTAAATATTTAACTCTGTTCTTTTTCTTTAACACTTTGAATGGTCCTCTCCAAGATATCAATAACTTATTAGAAGTATCAGGCAACAGAACGAGGACTTCATCGTTTTCCTCAAAACTCCTGTTCCTGGACTTAATGTCAAAGTAATGTTTATAATTAGCTTGAGAGACCTTTGACCGCTCAGCTGCAAGATCTGCACCTATTTCTAATTTGTCTTTCAGATCTAGTACATATTGGTACGTAGTTCTGTTTTCAGGGTTTATCTCAGGGTTCTCCCATAAGTCTCTTAGAACTGAGAGTGGACCACGTACTGTTCTTCCATAAATTAACTCAAATGGTGAGAATCCAGTTCTGTCACTTGGCATTTCACGGAGTGCGAACATAGTAGGGGCTAAATATCTGTGCCATTCAGTCGGTTGCTTAATGCACAGTTTCTTCAAAACTGCTTTCAACGTTGAATGAAGTCTTTCAATTTTGCCAGTACCCATAGGGTGATACGGCGTATTGAACAATGGTTGTATTCCAAGTAGACGGTGCAATTCAGACATCAGCTGAGAAGTGAACTGAGTTCCCAAATCTGAATTTATTTCCCTTGGAATACCAACACGGGCAAATATTTGTAGTAACGCCTCACTAACCGATATAGTATCTATGTTCTTAAGCGCAACGGCTTCTGGAAAAGAGGTAGCAACATCAATTAGAGTTAGGATGTATCTATGACCCTCGGAGGTAGGGGGATTTAGTGGTCCAACCAAGTCGTACGCAACTCTAGAAAAAGGTTCGGTTATAATTGGAGTTTTTACCAATGGAACCTTGGAGACTCGTCCCTTCACTGCCATTTTCTGACATACGTCACAACTTCGGCAGAAATTACCAATATCTGCACCCATACTAGGCCAAAAGAAATATTCTCTAATTTTCATTTCATTTTTTCGATGGCTGAAATGTCCAGAGAGAGAATTTTCGTGAGCAGATTTTAATACGGTTTGTCGACACTCGAGAGGAACAACTAATTCTAGTTTACCTATCTTAGAAGGGTTTTTAGATTCAAGACATTTTCTGAACAATAGTTCATTTTGGTATACAAACGAGTAAGATTCACCTCCTTTAGTGTTTTTAACAGAGTCTAACATAGCACGTATAGAATCTAAACTTTGACACGAGTGTTGTAATTTTTTAAAATCTTCAGGGGTAAGTTCTATTCCAATCACCTTAGGCATCTTCAAAGGATGAATGGATTTATTATAAGAAGATCTAGTAGCAACAGAAACGTATTCAGTTTGTTCAAGATTGGGGTCCAGCGTTTCTTTAGAGTCTACAACACCTGGTATATTACCAATTAAAACGCTACAAAACTTTAGTGGAGCTCTTAAAGCATTGACCCATCCCTCATAAAATGGAAATTTGAGATAAACTTTGCATTCAGGCAAATAATGAATGTTACCTATGAAATCAGCAACACCAACTTTCTTGCATTTATTAATATCAAGATTTGGAAGTAATTCATCTGATACCATGACGGAGCTACAGCCCGTATCTCTCCAAATAGTGCTGACATTCTGGCCGTTTACGGTACCTTGAGTTAAATACTTCCTGCGAGTTTCATCAGAAAATACGAATTGAACGTGATCTTTTATGACTGGTATGCCTTTCCGGATTGGACATCTGTTCTGCATATGGCCAAACTCTTTACAATAATGACACATAATTTTGGAGTAGTCCCTTTTTATAGCTCCACTATGTTTATGGTAGCCGTCCTTTTCAATGGGCTTAACCGGAATAGTCACTCTATCTCGCCGAACAATTAAAGATTTTGGGTAAGACTTATGTGCTTGTGACCAAGAATCTGAAAGCTCAATCAACCTAGGTAAGTCCTCAACTTTCTGTTCTTTCAGAAAAATTCTTAGGTTGTTCGGCACTGATGACAAGAATTGGTCACACAAAATAAATTCTAAAAGAGAATCAAAAGACCTATCTACTTTTGCCGATTCTAACCACCTATTTAGGGCTCTTTTAAGCTGGGTAGCAAATTGATTGTAAGTTTGATTTGGGATAATTTTCATAGATCGGAAATCCAACCTATATGAATCAGTAGTCTTATGAAAACCAGCAAAGAGCACATCTTTAAGCCCTCCATAAGTACTAGTATATTGTTCAGACGCACAAGTTTAAATATCTGGAGCTTTACCAGATAATAGGGAACCCAAATGAACGGCCCATTTTTCTATAGGAATTTCTAGTAAAGTAGCAATCCTTTCGAAGCGATCTAAATAGCTTGCTAGATCGTCTCCATCTCTATAGTTTGGTAGTTTCGGTTGAATAGCTGAAAGATAGTGAGAATTTCTAGTTTCTCTAGAAGTTTCGGCCTCTGCCGTTAAAGTCAATCTGGCCATTTCTAGTTCATGTGTTCTCTGAGCTTCACGATCTCTAGCTTGAATCTCCAGTTTGATAACTTCTCTGGCCGCAGCTCTTTCCTCACGGTAGATATTCTCTTGTATTTGTACAAATTCAGCAACATTACTAACACCCAATTAAGGAGGTGGCTTTAGCATGCAAATCATCAATACTGAGCATTTATGGATCACTCATTGCGAAAGTTTTAATTCACAAAAACAAAATGAAATTTTTTTTTTTAACTCAACCTTTTTATTGTTAAAGATTAGTTCTATCGGAAAAAAATTAATTTTCCCGGGTCAGTTAAAAATCACGCGTTTTTAAACATCAATTTACGGTATTTTTGTTTACCCAATCAAATGTTAAACAACGCTACATAGAGAAATATGCCCTCCAATGGAATGTAAACTTCCTACAAAATAATTTTGTATTATTCGTTTATAATCATAATCATAACAAGCTTTTGTAGCTGAAAATAAAAATGTTAGCCACAAATCGAACTTTAATTTACCCTGTCGAGGAATAAATTATTAGGTTCAAAATACAGTATTACTATTAAAGTAACAAAATTTTGAGGATGATCTCCAGAAAGTGAATTGTACCAGTTTAGCTTTTAACAGATCACTTAAGCAGTCAGCATAATGAATCCTCAAACTTTCGTCACAAAACATACAAATTCCAGTCAGAAATCAAAATTAAATGAGACACACCTCCGTCCTGGCAAGGTCACCAGATGTAAATTTTAAAGTTCCAATAGATTTTAAATTTGATAAAATTTAAAATAAGGATCAGGAAAAACTAGTCAGAACAAAAGATTTAATTTTTATATGACTACTTTAACAATTTAGTTTAATCGCCTAACAAAAAAAAGAAAAGATTAATTAATTAATTACAAATTTATTAGTAAGTAAATTGGAACGGCCCAGGGTGGAGGTGGACTCAATAATTTAAAGAAAACAACATGGATTTTATATAAAGTGAATTAAACTAAAATAAAAACCAAGAAAAACTCATCTTTGCTAGGTAGTCAAACAGGAGTAAGGTTCAGTGGCAAATAGGGTGGTTTGGGCACAATCGCAAAGGTTTAGGCACAATGACTGTAGATTAGGCACAATGACTGTAGATTAGGCACAATGACTGTAGATTAGGTACAATGACTGTAGATTAGGTTCAATGACTGTAGATTAGGTACAATGACTGTAGATTAGGTACAATGACTGTAGATTAGGCACAATACTGTAGATTAGGCACTATGACTGTAGATTTTAGCTTCAATTAGGCTTTAGGTTTATAAGCCTGGTACACAGTTGATACACAGCTGGAATGAAAAAGGAAACAATATAACTGACTGTAAAAATGAACTATACATAAACTGTAAGACAGTTAAAAAATAGGAACTTAAACTAACACAAAACATACCTGGAGATCACCTCTTTGTGGAACATTCAAACGGTAACTGACGAAAGTCAAAACGTTTGAATGTCCGACATCAATAAATTTCGTACTAGCAATGGTACAAAACTAGGTAACAAATACCGACTTAAATATGGAGGGAAAATAATGGGGAATAAATACAAATACTGGCAAAAGCATTTACAATACCCCCATTCCAAGAATTTTTCCCCATTATAAGAAAGATAATGATTACTGAAATTAACATTTAAACTAACCTACTAAGCATATCTGCACCTACGTTATCTTTACCAGCAATATGAACAATTCTAAAATTATAAGCTTGTAGGGATAGAGCCCATCTCATTAGTCTATCATTATTACCTTTGAAAGACTTGAGGTAAATCAATGGCCGATGATCTACTTCTAGAAAGAATGGAGAGCCCAAAAGATAATATTTAAACTTATAAATAGCATGAACTATGGCTAACAATTCCTTTTCAATGGTAGAATAGTTTAGTTCAGCACTTCTCAGTTTACGGCTAGTGTAAGAAACAGGGTGAGGAATATCGTCATGATACTGAAGAAGTACCCCACCTACCCCAACATTGGACGCATCAGTCCTAAGGACGAATGGCTGAGAACACATAGGAAGCTTCAAAACTGGAGAATTTGCAAAACTAGACTTCAATATTTCGAAACTCTCAGTAGTTTCTTCATTCCATGTGAAAGGTTCTTTTGTTCCTTTCTTAAGAAGATCGGTTAACGGGGCGCATAGAGAAGCATAGTTTTGAATGAATTTAGAATAGAATGCGCACGTTCCTAAGAAAGATCTCATTTGAGTTTTAGTATTAGGTTTTGCTAAATTCATGATGGCTTCTAATTTTGTTTCATCGGGTTTAATTTCCCCTTTTCCCACAATGAAACCTAGATAATGAATGACCGATTTACCGATGGCACATTTCGATGGCTTCAAAGTAAGATCATGTTGCCTAAATCTTTGCAGGACTTCAGTCAAAGTATTTGGGTGATCTTGTTTGGTTTCACTGTAAACCAGAACGTTATCAAAGTAAAATGATACACCACTCAGATCAGCGAGAACAATGCGCATGAGGCGGACGTAACTAGCACAAGCAGTCACCAAGCCAAAAGGCATGCGAACAAATTCCATAAGACCTCTGTGAGTGGCAAAAGCAGTGTATGGAATAGAATCAGGAGCTAACTTAATCTGATAATAGGCTTTAGCCAGATCTAACTCTGTGAAAAACTTTGCATCGCAAAATTTATGCAATTCATCTTCCAAATTGCAAGACGGCTCTGCATCGAATTTAGTTACGGCATTTAAAGCTCTGAAATCCACAACGAGTCTATATGATCCGTCACCCTTTTTAACTAGCAGAGTAGGTGAACAGTAGGGTGAGGTGGACGGCCTAATTATTCCTAATTTTAATAGAGAGTCAACCTCTTCTTTAAAATACTTCTGTAGATGCAAAGATATTGCATAATATTTGCATTTTATAGGGAGGTCACTTTCAAGCTGAATTACATGTATGAGGCTACTTGTGCATCCTGGTTTATCCGTGAATAGTTCTTCAAAATCTAAAAGAACATGTGCGATAGCCTGTCTAAAACTATCAGAAACTTCAACAGCCACTTCCACATCGTTAATATTCTCAGATGCAATGTCAGATTCAACAGTAATGATTTCATTCTCCTCTGAATTGTCGGAAGATTCAGTAATTACGTTATGGCCAACTGCACAAAGAAGCACCGGGTCGGTATTTTTATTCTCTTCGTCTGCTTCGTTTAATTTAGCGTCATCTCTCCTGAAGTACTTTTTGAGTAAGTTAATATGGTAGAGTTTTTTCTTTCCATTTTCATTAATTAAATAATTAACTCTGTTCTTTTTCTTTAACACTTTGAATGGTCCTCTCCAAGATATCAATAACTTATTAGAAGTATCAGGCAACAGAACGAGGACTTCATCGTTTTCCTCAAAACTCCTGTTCCTGGACTTAATGTCAAAGTAATGTTTATAATTAGCTTGAGAGACCTTTGACCGCTCAGCTGCAAGATCTGCACCTATTTCTAATTTGTCTTTCAGATCTAGTACATATTGGTACGTAGTTCTGTTTTCAGGGTTTATCTCAGGGTTCTCCCATAAGTCTCTTAGAACTGAGAGTGGACCACGTACTGTTCTTCCATAAATTAACTCAAATGGTGAGAATCCAGTTCTGTCACTTGGCATTTCACGGAGTGCGAACATAGTAGGGGCTAAATATCTGTGCCATTCAGTCGGTTGCTTAATGCACAGTTTCTTCAAAACTGCTTTCAACGTTGAATGAAGTCTTTCAATTTTGCCAGTACCCATAGGGTGATACGGCGTATTGAACAATGGTTGTATTCCAAGTAGACGGTGCAATTCAGACATCAGCTGAGAAGTGAACTGAGTTCCCAAATCTGAATTTATTTCCCTTGGAATACCAACACGGGCAAATATTTGTAGTAACGCCTCACTAACCGATATAGTATCTATGTTCTTAAGCGCAACGGCTTCTGGAAAAGAGGTAGCAACATCAATTAGAGTTAGGATGTATCTATGACCCTCGGAGGTAGGGGGATTTAGTGGTCCAACCAAGTCGTACGCAACTCTAGAAAAAGGTTCGGTTATAATTGGAGTTTTTACCAATGGAACCTTGGAGACTCGTCCCTTCACTGCCATTTTCTGACATACGTCACAACTTCGGCAGAAATTACCAATATCTGCACCCATACTAGGCCAAAAGAAATATTCTCTAATTTTCATTTCATTTTTTCGATGGCTGAAATGTCCAGAGAGAGAATTTTCGTGAGCAGATTTTAATACGGTTTGTCGACACTCGAGAGGAACAACTAATTCTAGTTTACCTATCTTAGAAGGGTTTTTAGATTCAAGACATTTTCTGAACAATAGTTCATTTTGGTATACAAACGAGTAAGATTCACCTCCTTTAGTGTTTTTAACAGAGTCTAACATAGCACGTATAGAATCTAAACTTTGACACGAGTGTTGTAATTTTTTAAAATCTTCAGGGGTAAGTTCTATTCCAATCACCTTAGGCATCTTCAAAGGATGAATGGATTTATTATAAGAAGATCTAGTAGCAACAGAAACGTATTCAGTTTGTTC
>CANNZV010006453.1:0-17791 GCA_947561585.1 Caprella mutica
CCATTTATAATAGCAAATTAATATCCATGCAGGTATCCATGATACCTGCAGGTATCATAGATTAACCCATTTATGTTAAATTATATATTTTTTTTCTTTTTGAACTAAAATGTGGAACTGTTCAAAAATTCACCCAGCATTATTCTAACATTCCCCAAACACTATTCCAAAATTTTCCAAACTCTGTTCCAAAATTCCCCTAGCACTCTTCCAGTATTCAAACCTGTCTCTAGACCCATGCAAGGCCCCTAGATCATTCCAAGCACTGATGCAAAAGAGAGAAGGATCCGAATCGAGTAACCAGGAGGTCTGGTTGAAGTAACTTATAAAATCTGGAGACAGAAGCAGGTCTTCTTCGATTACAATCACTTTGTCTGCTTCACTGAATCTGGAGAATAAGCAACGGTAGTTATTATTTGTACGCCAATTATAATAGGAATAAATAATTAGATGACACTTAAAACATTAGCTTCCGCAATCTGCAAAGGTAACAAGACTATAATATATCGGTATACATCTGTCATGTTGAAGATAAAATTACGAATTTAAAATCTTAAGTGAAAAATACAGCGTATCAAGCGGAGGGTTTTAAAGATTTTAAACTAGTTATTATTACTTATCACTTATTATTACTTATTGAAAAACTTACTTATTAAAGGTATTTTCAAGGGAGAAAATGTAGTGTTTGGAAATTCTGAAGCTGGTTGAGTTGCGTCGTGCTATAGCTTCTTCTTCTACATTCACGAAATAGTCTATCTGTTAAATAAGGAAACTTTAGATTAAGGAACTGACAATGTTGCTACCGTGAAAACTTTTTTCGAAATAGTCTACTGAAACTCTGTCTACTGTTGCATATTCCTACAAGTCCCTGTCATCTTGTGAAACTGAAACTCTTGTATATCCAACATGTTGGAAAGAGTTGTAAATTGAAAAACACGTAAAACCAAGTGTCTACAAAGAAGCTGTAGTCTTCATAAAGTGGCTTTAGTGTTTATAAATTCCACCTAATTACACAAAGCTCCTTGTTTTACCTTGAGTATGTGAAGCAAATCCTCCACTTCTTTGTGTTTGCCGTTAACACTCACTACAAGGGGAATCTGTGTACTGCCTGGCTGAGACAAGATCGTCAGCAGACATCTTAGAAAAAATCAGAATCAATGATTCTTTGATTTACGGAGAAATGTGAGACATTTATCTCTATGTTCAGAAATTTTGTATGAATTTATGCAATATAATTTACAACTAATTAATAAAAAGTCAGCTGATTATGTAAAGAAACAGATAACAGCGCCATTCCTGTCGATGTGGTGAAATTCAGAGTTACATACATATAATAATATAGTCTTTATGAATGTTAGTTATGCTTCAGAGGGATGAATTCTCAAATTTATATAAGTAAAGTAAGTCTACCATCAGTTTAACTTATTTCACCATTAAATACCATTTTTCTTTTTGTTTATACCATCCTATTATAGAGCTATATTAAAAAAATTTCTGACCTGTACAAGTCTGACGGTCTGTTTCCTGCTATTACCATAAGAACTGTATCATAGAGCTGGAAATCATCTATCTGTAGTGGTGATCAAAATTAATTAATAAAGCATATATATTTTATTACATATGTATGAATATGTAAGATACCAGACGGTTACCAAATGTTCCACATTTTCGGAAACGTAAGAAAAAATACATAATAATTAAAATAAAAGTTTAAGCATTGTTTTTGTATGTGTCCGAGAATGTTTACGTAAACGGAAGATAATTCTTAACTTGTGTTAAATGTGTTTGTGTTTTTCCAAAGGCTTTACCGTTGGTGGGTAGAAAGTTGGTCCCGAGGTTGTCCCGCAAGCGCACAGTTCGCCATAGCCCGAATACTTCGAACAGAACGAAAACAACACCGACTGACGGGAACCCCAACAGTTACCTGTGAAAAAGACTAATTAGGGCACAACTTAACGAAGAGTTTCACATTTGCGATCATGTAAAGAAAATGAGTATATGATTTAAAATATCGAGTTGAAATGGTGAATTATATAGTTGTTCTTATTTGATCGAAATGTGGAACCGTTCAATAACTCCAATTTTAAACCTATCATCTCACAAAATGGTAAAATTATTTAACGAAAATTTATTTATAACTGTTGAGTCTATATATCTTTAATTGAGTCTGCTAGATTTTCTTTAACATTAAATTTGATAAAAATTCTTTCATAAATTAACTCCATTCTTTTTTTATTTAGTGGAATATTGAAGTTAAATTTTATTTAAAAGTGATTAACTTGAATCACATTATTTAAAATATTTTATTAATACGTTTCCTTTTATTTCAATCCGAATGAATTTTCTCTTAATAACGAATTTTAATAAATTCAAATTAAAAGCCTAACTTTCTTTTACTAAAACTATTCAATAAAGAATAGAAGTAAATATCATAAATAACATTAAATATCAATAACATATTAAATACAAAATAGAAATATTGCTGCTTGACCGATAAGGCGGCAAGCAGGAAAAATGGCAATTCAAATTCGATCCGATAACGGTTTATATGCAACCGCCATTTTATGGAGAAAATGCAAGCTAAACTTCCACGAATACAAGGAAAATGAACTACCAAATAGACGGAAATCTGGATAAATTTTTCCTCTATTGTACCTAAGATTCTAGATCTCAGAGAAGACTTATTGAACACTATTAGGTTTAAATTACTATCATGATACTTAACACTTAATTCAACTTTTTATGTTTTTATTTGTGTTAGTGTCGCAATAACACATTTTATGTATACATATAACTAGTGTACTTACCCGTTAAGAATAACGTGTTCTCAAATGTATCACTATCAATATTTGTGTAATTTAACTATCCACACTTTGGTCCGTGCTCTCATATGTAAATGAAGCTATTAATTGAATAATGATGATGATATTATATTTATATCATAGACTTAGACTGATAGAGTATATAAATTTTACGATAGAGGTTGAAAATAGTTCTTTATAAACTTACACTGTAGATTATAAATTATTTCTAATTCAGTTTAATGAAATCATTTATTGCACTCATATAAGAACTGGTATTCATGCTACCACCTGTTAACATATTTAGCCTAATTTCTGAATATTCCTCAAAGCGTGACAGACAGACAGACAGACAAATAAAGATAAGCAAACTATTTATGGGGGTTGATAGTTTTCAAAAATTACAATAGCGCGGTCGCAGCCCAGAGCGCAAATTTCCGTTAGGTATGTTCCATCTTCTGGCAGACACTCGTCTAATTCACCACCGTGAAAAGAAAACATGATGAGTTATTCCATCATGGGCCAATTTGTTAACACATGAAATTGCCATTTGGGCCCACGAACAAACATACATATAATAGCTTGGGCTGCAGAACGTGTAAAAGTGGCTTATAATTACATGGCTACTGCAAATGCTGCCAGGATAGAAAGGATTAAAGACAACAACTCAACTACCAGACACTCAGAAAACTATAGGAGAGTTAAGGTCAATATTTAGGATTATTAGATCATGAACCATTATATGATCTTTAGAAACTTCTGACAGACACCCACTTTCCCAGTGTGCCTAAATAAATGTCCGAGTACTTGGGCGACAATTTCGTATTCATTTCCTAAAGTAGCTCTTACTTTAGTAACGTTTCAAACTTTAGGATTATATTTAATTGTAATTTAAAATATGTTCCATTACCCTCATCCATGAGTGGAATGGAAAGATGAATGTTCACCGGTGATCCGAAACTGCCTGTGGTAGGGGCTATGTTGTCCACAACTATTGCTTCTGCGTAGGTCTTAAATCCTGAAAAAGGAGAATGATTAAATAATGACGAACAAATAATATTACACTGTGTTCCATCAGAAGCGTCTTTTTTACATTGCAAATTGGGAGAACTTAATAAGCTTGAAGTCGTATCATGTATGTATTCCTGAAATATGTTTTCTGAATTTGTGTAGAAATTGATCGTCCCGCAGTTTGCCAAAAAAACCTTCTCCTTCAACAGTACGCTGAGAATTCATCCTTCACTTCAATATCGGCAGAAGGGCGGCTAAAAGCTGCTTCACACATCACCGATATCCGTCAGGCACGTCACAGGTCCGTCTCCGTCACTCTCCTCTCAGTGATTCGGTGTCAGTGAAAAAATATATCGTTACTTTAATTTCAACGGACCTATTCACACAGTACCGGCTCTCCTCAGTGATAAAAAATCACTGACCGGTGACGTGCCGGATGGATATCGGTGATGTGTGAATCAGCCTTTAATCTTACCACATGATTAAGTTCACAAGAGTTCGCGATGTTTTCAATGGGACTGGTTTCATCCACATGAAAAAGCAAATGAAAACAAACCAAAAGAAACAGAAACAGTGCTTAAAGCCCATACTGTACTAGCAGTTTCACCGCCGCGTTTTCACTGCCCTGTTTCTTCTTCTTCAATTTATCACGGTTAAATGTATGAAAGGCGGTAGCAATGCTAGTATAGTATGCAAAGAACGGAAAATCCCTGGCCACCACACAGTCTGGATCTCAACCCTTTGGACTTTCACTTCTTGGCTGCTGCACAAACTCGAGTTTATAGGGAAAACCCAGATTCCATTGAGTCTCTTAAACAGTGTGTCCAAATCTTCACTGAAAGATATAACCAGGAGACTCGAGAAAGTTTGCGAAAATATTATGAAGCGTGCGCCGTTCTGTTTCCAGGCTGGAGGGCCATTTTCAACAACTTTTGTATGTAGGATCTCAGAATATGTGCCTCGTACGATATAGGGCAATAAATATTCAATAATAATAAAAATCCATTTCTTCTGATTTACAATTTAAAATGACGTTCTGATGGAGATTGTATGTGTATAAACATATTTGCAATTTAATGATTTATACTATATTATTTAATCACTCCATGGTATAATCATGCAGACTAAATCAGTAATAATTTTAATTATACTTTTTCAAGTTGCAAATGGCTGGATTTTTGTGCTCACGTTATTTTTACGGATTATTTTCTTTCATATAGAGTCTATTGGCTCTAAGTTTTCTATTGACTATTCCACCTCAATGATATAAACATTTTTCTACCTCTAACAAGAACAGCACAATAATAGTTGTTATACTCGAGCATTTGAAGACCTGTGGCCCCAAAACTCTGCAAAGCATTTCGAGTAACTTTTGGCAAGTTGAGAGATGCTTCGTACTGAAAAATATTAAAAATATTTATTAGAAGAGAAATAGGCTCATAGTCATGCACTGTATGGAATTTGATACCTAATCAACTTTCTGTAGCCTAGGTTGTTGTCGTATGTCTTCCTGGCTACTGGAAATCCTAATTCATATTCCGCTTTGCGAGAACGCATTAGTTTAGTCAAACTGTTTATATAAATGGCATTTACTACAAAACAATTCAAGATATCAATTGTATATTAAAGCATATGCAATTCAATTTTATCTCCATGACAGGTTTAATCTTTATTTTAGATATGAGTAATTGTGAAAAAAAAAATTATTTTCTTCATAGGTAGGAGATAGTTGACCAGCTGTTTAAATGCTATTTGAATATTATTAGTATACATTGTTTTCACTCTCTCCACAGTTTAAAAATATGGTAGCATTTCTCACTAACCTTGATGAATAGGATAACAATCCTTCCATCTTCAATGGAATCTAAGAATGGATGCACCGCCATTGATTCTGGATGACTGGTAGTTCGAAACTGCCTGGATGTAGGATTCAAATTTTCAGATGAAGGTACGAACTTCTGGGTAAAATTTCCACTAAATGAACAATATCTACTTATGTTTCTAATTGAACTATAGGAACCATGACTTTATTGTTTCTTTATCCTACATAATTCAAAAGAATCAATTGAAAGAGTCTACTAGATGTTCTGTGGAAGTAATTTTTTTGGAAAGTTCAAGTAAATGAAACTTCAAAACCGTACTGCAAGGAAAAATCTAAATTTTTCTAAATTATCCTTTTCAAAGTTAATTTCAGAATTTATCAAATAAATATAGGTACCTTTTCTTAAGTACTCCGCCATTATGTTGATTAAGTACTACAAAATGCAGGGCTGTCGAATTATCTTCATATTCGGTAAGCAGTTCACTTCTTGGGGTATTGAATGCAACAATCTAAAGGGAAATAATAAGATTAGGAACCTGTAGCTTCTTATACAGAGAAGCAACTGATCTTTTTCCGAAAAAAACTCAATATGCTGGAAGTGATTATATATCATTGTGTGATTGTAAATTATAGAAACAAATATTTTTAAAGTTCCCCACCATTCTAAATTAAAATTTGCTTTAAATTTGTAGAGCTAAGGTTATATAACATATTACAGTTAAGAACGGGGTACAACTTTATCACGTGTTAAATTTAATGGCAATTAAGTAGTTATACAGGTACACTTTTAAGTACCTAATGTTCTATTTAGAGTAATGATATAAAGATAACGGTATAGGTATTGTGATTTTTTTTTTTTTTGCTTGAAGTTCAGATGGTAGAAGGAAAATCATAAGAATCACTTAAATTACTTACTATAATAAAAATATAGAATTTAATGAATAGATAATTAAATAATTAGAGTGGAGGGGACATTCAAATACATATCTCACCTGTTCTCCATCTAGTGACACTGATGCAAATCTTCTGCTCGATTGCACTGATAGTTCCAGGTATTTCTGAACCGTTCCGAGAGCTAATCCTGCTACAACAGAAATATATTGGATCATCTTCCAAATAAATAATATTTTAATGCATTAGTTAATATATCATTGTTGCAAATTGTATTGATACTTTTATATTAAATTGTTAGTATTAATATGAATAAATATTTTTTTTGTATCAATAATTTATTTTAAACACCTCGAATTAAATCATTAAAATTTCATATTTGAATATAAACCTTCATTAAAATAAAATAGCTTGAAGTAAAAATAATGTATTCAATCATTACGTACTAAATTGTACATATTAATATTTTTTGAACGGTACTTTTCATTTTATTGATATCAAACATTGATCAAATATACACTGTTTAAATCCCTAACTTAGTTTATATGAATATTATGAAATATATGATAAATAGGTATACCTTACCTGGAAAACAGAACAAAATCAATCCCAAGAAATGCATTTGATGCTGTTGAAGAAATGTTATTCCTGAAGACGAAGACGTGCAAACTAAATCACAAAATGCATAAGTATCTACTGAAACAAAATAGTTAGGTTTACTAGATGAGAATTTATAATAGTTTATTATTTATAACGGTATCAAAATTTGAGCATAAGCTAAAAGGAAAATAACAGTGATCTCCAACTACCAAAATTAGGTAGTTACCAACAGAGCAGAAAATCAACAAAATGGCTATATCTAATTAAGAGAAATTAGGCTCCTTCTCTGTTTTAAAATAGAGAACATTAAAATAATTCAACATAATTGAATAACAATGAGTTTCTTATATGTAAATAGTTGACTGTACCAATGAACTTCACAAAAACTTGACTAGATTCACCACGGCATCACAATATGCAGCACTACGTTAAACTTTGTGGGCTACGTAGACTGCTGTACCACAGTAAGGAGGATAAATTGAAACGAAATACACTGCCCTTTCCTTATACCAAAGAACGCTTATATAAACCTAATGGATTCTGCGGAGAATCTTCGTGTGACTCTTGATCGTAATTGGTAAACATTAATGTGTTTGGAATAGTTTGTAGGAAAAGGATTCATTTCTACCTCGTCGTTGATAGATATGTTGATTGTTCTTATTTTGGTTTTATGTTATAAATTTTTCTTCTACCAAACGCTTCTAGGAATGATGAGTTATGATATATTCGATTATTCTTTTTATCATTTATATCTATTCTCATTTTGAGGACAATTTTTTTGAAAATTAAAAGCCATTAATATTTGACTTCGTCGATTAGGCCACAATGATCAAAACCGCAAAAATCATTTCTGTTATGATAAAATACATAATTTATCGACAATTTTGAAGACATTATAAATATCTATACCTATTTGATATTTTCTTAATCTAAATATAGATTAATATATCCCGAAAACAATTTTGGCAATACCACTTAAATTTATTTTAAAAATCTCTGATATTTTCACTATGGAAATTATTCGTAAAATTTTCAACAACCTCTAGAAAAATTTCTCGTAATTTTTATTTTCAAAAAATAAATGAAAATATATAGAGTTTATTCGGATAATTTAGTCTTTTTTATTTATTTATTCAAGCGTACACCTCTTTTTTAAAAAAAAATATACAAAGTAAACTGAAAAAGATACAATTCGAATTTTAAAAAATAGATGCAGCAAAGTCTCTGTGAAAGATGAAACTTGTGAAATCTAATTAAAAATTCTATAAACAATAAAATTTTAACAAAGAACTATATTTACTAAAACAATATTCTTTATAAAGTTTCTTAAATTTAAAATTTAAAATGGTTCTATTAAAAAAAGTAGGAAGTTTGTTGAACAATACTAGTGTTCTAAAAATGGTAAAATTTTGAATTGGAGGAAAATAAAACCTATTTGTTCAAGAGTTATGGTCGTGATAAGGGATGAAGTCAGTAAAATATTAATATAAGAGATGAGGCTTGTCATGTAACGCCTACATGAAAATTTCATTTTAAAGTAATCTACGACGTCGAATTTTATAACTTTAAAGATCATTACATTTAAAATCACAGTAGCGATATAGTTTTCATCGCTTCTCGTTTAAAATTGTTCTTTGAATACTAATGATTAGAATTCTCGCTTTTCTTATTAAAATAACGTTTGCCGGCGTTCAGAATGTCTCACTTTTTCAGAAAACTTTTTATCTGCGGACATTCTGAAAGAAAACTTTTATCTGCGGACCGATTATTCTGAAATTTGCAAAATATAAACATTTTCTTCACTTGAATTCTCAGTAGTTTTTGAGAAAATTAATAATTTATAAGAAAAATCGTAAATTTCAAAATAATAGAAATAGAAAGAAACCAAAGACAGTTTTAGAATCCTTGTAACATTTCTAAAATAAAAATAGAAGCTGATTTTCCATTTTCATTCCTAGTTTCTTCGGATAAAAGATTTTTGGTGACTAACTGAAATTTTCAAAGAAACCCTAAATTTTCGGTTTTGATAAAAAAATTTAAACTATCTCTCTATCAGTTTGTTAGAAATCTTTCGGGGATTCCAAAACTGTCTCAGTTTTTCCTGTAGCGTGAAAAATCCTTGACTTCTTTTCATTTTTAGGTTAAAAATTCACATTTAACAGGAGAGCCAATAACCTGAAATATTTAGGTGATGTATCAATTTCATCACTATGGATAAAATTTGAATGGTGGTTTTCGTTGTTCTGTCATCTACAAGTGATAAAAACTGCATATTTTTCTTATTTTTACCTGTGTGAAAATAAATAAATAAATAGGAGGGGGGGGGGGTTCTAAATTTAAATTTTTTAAATTAAAGCCATTAGTATTTGACTTCGTCGATTAGGCCACAATGATCAAAACCGCAAAAATCATTTCTATTATGATAAAATACATAATTTATCGACAATTTTGAAGACATTATAAATATCTATACCTATTTGATATTTTCTTAATCTAAATATAGATTAAATAAATAAATAGGAGGGGGGGGGGGTTCTACTTCACGCAGCCATATATAAATTTAGTACATGAAAGCCGCCCAGTATCTAAAGACCATTTTTTTGCATAAACAAATTGATCATTTAATAAATTTCCCCTGAGACGATTTTTTGATGGAATAATATTGTCTTTAAAAAAAAAATCCCTTAAGTTTATGATCTGTAAAAATATCTAAGTATTTAAAATTACTCATATATCCTACTGTTTAATTATTAAAAAGAAGTAGAGGTAACATATGTGCTTTTCTAGAAAGTTTATCAAGGTGCAACCACTGAGAATAGTGATGAATAAATGAGCGCAATGAATTAAAATACTATTAAAATCATTGTCACATGAATAAAAAACGGCATAATAACGTGGAGCTAAGATATTTAAATAAAATAGACAAATTACTAAGATCATTGATAAAAATATTAAAAAGTGATGAACTCAGAATTGATCTTTGTTTGATAGGTTTGAAATCGGATCTGTTTATATTGTTTAGTATTAATTAGAAAGTTGTGTTTAGTGATCAATTTTTTAGTAAAAGATTCTTGTCTACAGGGTCGAATGCTTTTTTCAGATCTAAAAATAATGAAATGCAATATTCATTTTTATTAAAATCAGACACAATATGATTTAAAAATTGCAAATATTGTACATTTTCCAGATTTAAAACTAAATCGGTGTAGAGCTAAAATGTTATTAAAATCTATAAAATCATTCAGCCTATTATGGAAAGGTTTATCAATTTTTTTATTAAAAAGGGACAGAGTTAGAAATAGGTCTAAAATTGGCTAAATTATCCTCTGCTCTTGCTTTAAAATTTGCTACAACTCTTGCAATTTAGGGTATTCAAAACTAAAAAACGAGACATTAAAATTTTTACATAAAACTTACATACATTTAAAATCACTAAAAATAAAAAAATACCGTTAAAAACATTTGGGAGACCTGATGCATTTACTGTATTGTTGTTTTGTTTGATTTTAAAATTCGTTCTATTGAAGTATTTTCAGTTTCAAGTTGGTTTCGTTCCAAGTTTCCTTACTATCGTTAGAGACGTTTGTTCGGCAGGTTGGTAAAATAAATACTTAGATTTTCTTAGTACAGTCCTACCCATGTTTCTAAAATGGGTATAAAGGATCGTACACACGCAGGGTTTTTTGTCTTTCCACCAGACGTTTTGCAAAGCTCCTCCTACTTTTTCCACGAGAATATAAGAAAAAACGATACAAATCGTATAATTATTAGTGGGTTTCTTACATTCTCGTGGAAAAAGTAGGAGGAGCTTAGCAAAACGTCTGGTGGAAAGACTTAAAAAACCCTGTGTGTTTTTTAAGACCATTAAAAGCGCCTTAAAATTAAACCTCTATTGGCCTGTTGGAGTAACTAATGCTTTTTCTTTATTAAAATGTTAAGATCTGGTGTCAACCACTGAGATTTATTAAAATTGTTTACTACTTTTTTTAGGTTTAATTGGTAAATGTTTATCGAATAATTTGAAAAAAATTCGTTCGAATAAAAGATTAGAATCATTTGAATGAAAAAGATTAAAATCAATTACATTTAAATCTTTGACTAAGTTAGCTCTACTTATTTTTTTTTCTATAGAAAATAAAATTTTTATCTTCATTGATAGCAGCATTAAAATGAAAAAACAGGTCTATGGTCAGAGATTTCAATTTCTAAAACTACAGATTTTATGTTATTATGAGGAATAAAATTGAGCCAAATGTGAATTAATTATAGAACTTTGATCAGTCTGGTTGTATGAAAATCTGGTTGGTTTATCTATATCAGAGTAGTAATTGTGTTCTGCCATAAAGTGAATAAAAACATAAATAGCACGGGGATTAAAAAGATTAAAAAGTTCAATATTGAAATCCCTAGTATTAGCGATTGCAGGTAAAATGTTACTCGTTAAGATTTATTTAAAAGTCTCAATAGAGTAAGAAGAAGGTGTATAAACTCATATCAAATTAAAATTATCTTCACTTAATATAAAAAAAACATTAATGAAACTTTAATATCGTCTATGAAAACATTTACATTAAAACGACCCCAACAAAATTTAATTTAAATTTATTTTAGAATCCGAAAATAATAACCATTTTTTGTAGAAACTAATAGTTTTTGAGATATGAAGGTTTAATATTTATTTCCTATGTATTACTGAAGGATTGATAACTTTAAAAAAAACTCGTTTTAGCTCTTTTTGGGCAAAGATAGCCGCTAGTTTGTTGTACTGCACACATCATGTCAGATTAATGACCTGGCAGGGGGGTATAGGAGGCAGCACGCCCCCCATTACACATATATCACTATGATATCAGTATTGAAGTACTAATGGAAAATATCCCGGAAACTGGAAATATTTGATATATGTAATTAGGGGTGCATATGGCCCCCTTGCAAGTCATTAATCAATAATGAGGTGAGCAGCAAACTACATTACAGTTTCATGTAGAAAAAATCTATAATGTTTGAGTAATTTTAATGAAAACACGAGTTTTTTCATAGTTCTCAATCCTTCAGTAATACAAAAGTAATAAATAAATTTAAACCCATATCTCAAGAAATATTAGTTTCTACAGGAAACGGTTATGATTTTCGGATTCTGTGGACAAAAATACATTCATAAAAAAACAATTTAAATTGAATTTCATGGGGATGTTCAAATGAGAAACATCCCAATATATGCACAAAATTTATTAAAACATTTCAAATTAAAAATGATCAAATGAATTCTCCAAACTCAGTTTCGGTTACAACAATAAAATCGAATCAATAGTCCGTCATGGTTAAAAGGGATTCTAGTCTTACAACATTTCTCTTACAGCTTCTAACATTTACATTTAAGGGGACAGTCCTAGCCATTTTCTGTTTTTTTTTCATCCAAATATTTTTTTCTTCACTAAAGTGTTCCTAGTGTTCTAACACTCATGTAGGTGAAATATCACATCGCTAACTAACTCCCGAAAAAGTGGAGGGGGGTTTGAAGAGAAGGGTTAGGGAGTAAAACTCGATAAACTAGTGGATTTTGGTCGTTTGTTCTTGTTCTTGTTTTTGTGTTGAACTTTACCACAGTGAGTCAGGTGGCCCTGATGACATCCCCACATCGAGTGGACAATACTGGGCTTGCCTGGCCTGAGGGGATTTAGTGGCGAACATAAAAACTTTTTTTTTTTGTATTTATATTTTTTTGCTGTTATTTTCTATTATTATTGTTCTCCTGAATAATTGAAAATGTTGTATATTTCGTATTCATTTTTATATTTTTCAAAAAGTTTGGAAGTTACGGCACTGCGGTGTGTTTATTTCAATGATCCTATGAATTCTCTACAATATGTAGCAAATATATTTTTGATTTTGTCCTTCAATTTTTGAAAATACATTGTTAAAAAAAATTGGAAAAAGTGAAATTTTCGAAATTTCGGAAAATTTCAATAAATAAATTCTAAAATCAAAGTTGTGTTTGCTACATGTTGTAGAACATTCATACAAGCATCGAAATCAAAAAACCGCTGTACCCTAACTTCGAGAGTAATACGTTTTTTTCAAATTGGTTCAAAACTCGTGTTGTTAAAACAAAACTAAATTCAATTTTATATATAAGTACAAAGTTTCACAACCGTAGCTTCAATAATAAACAAGTTTTTTTTACAAACCTGGGACTGAATGAATTTTTTGAGGCGGGTTAAATTTTTTAAATATTCAAGTGAGAAACTATTACAGTGGACTATTGGAAACCAGATATCATAGGTACTTTCATTCAGTTGATTCAAATTGCTATTGTTGTTGTTTAGAACTATCAATTATTTAATATTTAGTAACATATTCATTTTTCATATAAGCGGTACTAAACAGACTTGATATGAGTATTGTTATTCTTTGCAACGAGTGATTATCGCTGCAGTCGAGAGCGATCATCGCTGGCTCCAAATAGATGCATGGCTAGGGGGTGAATATAATCGCAATCGCTAGCGATTATTTTGATGTGATGATTTGTTTGTGTGTAGTCAATCTCTTCAGTTAAAATATTTCTAATTAAAACTCTTCTCATTCTACTTATTTTACCCTTTCGTGGTTAACAGTGACACAAACACTGAATCAATCTTTGCATGCCTAAAGGTAGGTACGTTTTGCATGACGTGATCTTTGCGATAATCTCTCAGCGATGATCGCACCACAATAGGAATACATTGAAATAGTGCTAGGCGATAATCGCTCATTGTAAAACAGCTCCATAGGAATAGCATTGAAGTAGTGCTCAGTAATTAAATATCACTGAACGATGATCGCAACAACCGCTGAATGCAAAACGTACCTTAAACAGGGATGCAACGGTAGTGGAGACCCTCCAAACCCTATACTTGATGAAAAGAGTAATTAGGTTGTTCACTAATATCTTTTTAGTGATTTAGAGAGCTGCACAGATAACCCACGTCCACACTATACCTCAAAAAGTTCATTTTCAGTAGAGATATCCTTGAGTTAACAAAAATAGAAAATGATTAAATGAGGAAAGTTAATAAGGAAATTAGACAATAATATAAAGACTTTAATTTCAGACGTCAGAGAAAAAAATCACGGACAAAAAATATTATGAGGAAAAGTTATGAAGAGGTCGTTTCAATCAGTAATTTGAAACATTTATTGGTTTATTTGAATATAGAAAAAATACATAATAATAATAGTTAAATAATATTTACTATATAATTTATCACATAGTATGATCAAAAATGTGGAACCATCGATAACTTGGAACCTATAGTGTTATAAATATTTTTTTTCTTGTGATTAATGTTAATTTTTTTTGATGAAAAATTAATGTTAATTTTTTCTTGTGATTCTTGTGATTAATGTTAAAATATGTATTGTGAACAAACCAAAGAATAAATTAATTCTCATAGCAAGATTTAATTTTTTTAAATTGGTAAAAAATTTATCTCCACAGATCAAATAGGAATTTTCTGACAGTGAGTTACAATGAGAATTTTTATTTTTCTCTTAGTCATTTCGACGGCCAGTTGGGCAAATCCAGAGAAAGAGATAACAAAAGATGCTGGTGAGTTATATATTTAATTATTAATAAAATATCTTAGTGTTAAATATATTAATCATTAAATAAAATTATCAGAAGCGAATTAAATACCAGATTAAAGATCAATAGTATATTATTAAAAAAAGAAATCAAAATATCCCCATTAAAATATATACATTGTTTGAAAGAACTGAAATAAATAAATATATAATGACGGACTACAATATTTCAGTTTATCTGTTTTTTAAAATTATCGTGAAATTTTTCGTTGCCATGATTTTTTCTGATTTTTTTCAATTATCCGGATATCTTTTAACTGTCCATTATTTGGTTATTTTCTGTTATAGGTTTCTCATTTAAACTGTCCGTTTTTTTTTATATTTTATGTGATCCAGATTTTTCTGTTATCAGTATTTCTCTATTGAAAGACTTACACACCAATAGACCCATCAAAAATTTAAGGACTATAAATTTTTGTAATTTTTAAAATTCAGATTTTTTTAAAAAATCATGTGCTTCTTTTTTTGTTTTCCGAATTTTTTTCTGTTACTGATTCTTTTCATTCTTCTATTTTCTTAACTTTGGTTTAGCAGATTTATTGGTTTACCGATTTTCTAATTCTTCAGTGTATCGGATTTTTCGAACTTTATCAGATTTTTCTTATTTTATTGGATTTTTGTAATTTAATCGGTTTTTTTAATTTTATCGGATTTTTCGATTTTTTTTTAAATTCGGATTTTTTCTATCATTTTTCGTTTTTATCGAAAACTGAATATATTTTTGTAATTTTCTGTCGGCTACTTTGTAATATCGGCTATTTAGTATTAACCCCACTTCCAATTAATTTATTTTCAGAAGGAGAAGACAGAGAAGGAAAGATTCCAATGGCAGTGTCAGAAAAAGATATCGAAAATGATGCTGGTGAGTTCATATTCAATTATTAATAAAATATCTTAGTATTAAATATTTTTATTATTAAATAAAATTATCAGAAGCTAATTAAATACCAAATTAAAATTCAATAGTAAGACATCAAAATATCCGCATTAAAATATATCCGCATTTTTTGTATTTTTCTATTTTCTTGACTCTTCAATTTTTAGGTTTTACGCATTAAACGCTTTTCCGCATAATTCATTTTTTCGCATTCTTCAGTTTTCGTATGTCACTTCTATCGAAATCTTGTATCTGGCTATCGGCTACTGTGTCATATCGTCTATTTAATAATTAACCTGTTTCCAATTTATTTACTTTCAGAAGGAGACAGAGATGGAAAGATTCTAGTGGCAGTTTCCAGAACTTTTTTAACGTCGTCCATTCAGACGTCAACACAGACTGTCCTTTCTACTTGTATCCAAACAGGTAACTTCACTAAAATATCCAGGAAAAAATTATGTACATATCTGTACAATGCAATTAGAAAGTAGTCTCTATAACAGGTACCTTCACTAAAATACCCGGCCATTGTCACACAAAATTTTGTAGAGTCATCGCTACTACTAAAAATGGCTTTTTGTCGATTAAAAAATAATTGAAGATAGAAATCGAATTACTTTCTTCACTAATTCTTATTTCTTTAGGAAATAGTATACACTGTACATTTTCAGCGTGTAAATTTCTTGAAAAGCAAACATATAAATACATGCCACCTCTAATCTGCAGTTAACCCTGCAAACACATGTCGGCGAAAGAGAAGGAAGAGACTGCAAATAAATTACCACAACCTCGATAATGTCAAGTAAGTTAACTGAGAAGAAGAGAGCATTGGTTATTTGGTTTACAGTTAATTCTTTCTATAATTACACATTAAGACAGGAATCATCTTTAAATAGAAGCCAGAAAATATGTTTGTTCGTAGTGAGATGAATGAAATAGGACATGCATAATCTTTAGTACTTACCAAGCAATTTCATCACTGATACTGTTCTTCTTATTCCGAGCACCAAATATAAAAAAAGGGAATTATTATATTCAGGTACCGAATCATTTTTGAATGGATGCAGATGAGTTGAGTATTCGGGACAGTTCAATTTCCTTTATAATTTATTTACATAATATCTTTTTAATAAGAAAACTTTTCCCTCAGCGATGGCCATCTCTTAGATTCGTCTCTTGACGAATTGGGTCAAAATCTTGAGGAAGGAGAACATGTACCTGTGACGTCAGATCTGAAGAACAGAGTAGGCAAATTCATTCTTTGGACTTCAACCACCACGACAGTCATTATCGTCAGTACATCTACAGATGTAGGAACAACCGTTTCTGTATCCTTCGCTTGCACCTTCTCAGGCTTGACACTCTTCAATGTTTGTGCTGGTTGATTTAATCTCCTTAATCTATAATAATAATTTAAGACACATTATTATTTGGAAAAAACTATCTATCCATTTATTTATTGAATATATATATATATATTAATAAAGTACTAGATGAAATATTAAATGGTAATATCTTTTAAAATATATATAACAGCTAATATCAGTGTCCAATTTTTCTAAACAAAGTGAGTGACACTGTGGCAAAGATTCAGGAAAAGAAGAATTTGACATTACGTAAACTGTTCAATAGCTAAACTTAAACGGTCTTTAAACTCAATCGCTTCTTTTAACATTTATTACAATTTTAGATGACATGGTTAATTTTAGGCTTCATTTTCAATGTTATGTCCAAGTGCAATCATTGTAGTGCATCTGTTCTTGCAAATAATTCACAAAGAAAATGGTTCTGTGTGCAGCCACCAGATCCTATATTGAAGTTAATACCATAAGAAATATTAAGTTCTGGGAACACTGAAATAAAGAATTTTAACGAAATTAACCGTTATTTGCAATATGTAGTGATATAAAAAATATTTTTATTCATATAATGCAACCAGAAAGATTTAAATTATCTTGATTTCGTCCAAAGTTAAAAGCAGTTGAATTAGGGTTTCCTTTTTGTGGCCCAAACTGTGTATATGTAGATGTGAGTGTTGAAATATCATTAATTGAGTATGCTAGATTCTCTTGGATATTATACATTATATGACATAGAGTATAAGAACATTTAACTTTATTTTATTTTTAATTAGTGGAATAGTTATATAGTTTAATTTATTTAAAG
>CANNZV010006454.1:23-17790 GCA_947561585.1 Caprella mutica
TTAACAATTGAAGAGTAACTTTGATTATCAAAAATACCTCTCTTATCACTGATCGGACGTGTGGTGTCCTGTGTCGCTCTCGCCTGAAGTTTTATTTGGCTGTTGTGCTAGACTGCTTATCCCTGTAACAGAAATTCTATCTCTAAATTATAACATGCGAACTACAAATTGTCAAACAGGCGATTCTGATGTAACATCTGCGCTTTTGCCTGGTGTTGGGAAGAATAGTAAAACTTCTGTTTCTCGAACCGAGGTAAATAATGAATCTACTTCTAATCTTGATCAGTTGTCAGAGGAGAGCAGGGCATTGTATATGTTAATTACATACAATTTTGAATCCACTTTGAAGGCACTGGAGAATAGACTTGAGCAGAAAGACAAAAAGATTGAAGATCTTGAAAATAAATTACACGAAGTCACTAAAGCTAATCTAGCTTTGACTGATCGGTTAGATGCTATTGAATGCCGTGAGAGAGAATCTTCACTTGTTCTCTCTGGGAATGAAATGCCAACGGTTGGACCTAATGACAACCTCGTTGAGGTGGTGACGACTACAATTAAACAGAAACTGAAATGTAAAATTAGACAGAACGAGATAATGCAGGCTTTTAGAATTGGACGAAAGCCGCTCTCACAGTCTCCAGACAGTAGGAGCATATTGGTTAAGTTCCAGAATAGCGACTTAAAAAGTGACATCGTACAAGCAGCAAGAAAGGTAAAACCAAGTGGTCTATATTTCAACGATCATCTTATTCCTGTTCGATCAACTATACTTTACGCACTTAGAAAGGTGAATAAACTGTACCCAGCTAAATTTGATAAGTGTGGATCTACTAATGGACGGGTCTTTGTATGGCTTCGACCTAATGATGACGGAGGGAGAAATATTAAAAGGTTCGTTAACTCAATGGCTCAATTGGATGATATTCTGAGTAAAACTGTTGGAGTTCTATCTGAGGAGATAATCACGCAGACTCGAAACAACTGACTAATTGGCTTCTCTACCGTAATGGTTTGCTCTACCCTAATAACGTGCTACTCGCTGATGCTTTGTTCTGTGCTGTGTGTTATAAACTATTTACTTTTTTTGTCGTGTTGTCTTAGATACAATTATTGTTTTTTAAACTGCTATCTAATTAAAAATGTACATGTAGGATCATATATTGAACAATATATGATGACCTGCATTAGTTTATGTGCGGTGACTAGGCTTAGGTATACTTTGATATACCTATTGACTTGGTTATTCTCACACTCTGTTCTACTCTTTTACTTTTTTTATATGCGATTAAAATGCTTCTTTTATTTGCTATTGAACACCACTATGGTATTACTGAATAACTCATGTAAATTGGCTTCCATGAAAAATGTTAATTGTGTGGTGACTAGCGGAAATATTATTTCTATTGGATCTGCCCTAGATGTTTTTAGCGTTGTAAATCCTAACGTAAGTGTTTCTAGTATAAAACTCACCTTATTGACTAGCTATTGCTGCCATAGAGACTACTCTTGCCTGATGCCTGTCTCTTGCCTGATGCCTGTCTCTTGCCTGATGCCTGTCTCTTGCCTGATGCCTGTTTCTTGCCTGATGCCTGTTTCTTGCCTGATGGCTGTCTCTGGCTTGATGGCTGTCTCTGGCTTGATGGCTGTCTCTGGCTTGATGGCTGTCTCTTGTTTGATACGTTTATTTTTTGTATATTCCCTCATTTACATTAACCATGAATGATAACAATGTTCTTCCAGAAATTGACCCTGACGCTAATCTCTTGAATAATTTATATGGTCAGCTACGAACTAATAACCAATCTAACTACTATTCTATTAGTGATTTCAATTCAGTGTTTGGCCAAGGTGGAAATTCTTTTGCACTTTGTAATTATAATATTAGAAGCTTTAATGCAAATAATGACCTATTTTTTTCTTTCTTACAATCTATAAATGTTAAATTTGATGTCATAACTTTAACTGAAACTAGATTTGCGAGTGGGAGTGGCTTAGCTGTTGATGGTTTGACGGGGCACCACAGTGGGCGTGTAAATGGTGGAGGGGGAGGAGTCTCTATTTATTGTAATCAAAGTTTGTCTATAAGTAAGATTGATAAATTATCTTTTGTTAATCATGATATCGAAACGTGTACTATTTTAGTAAATCTTAGCCCCTTTCCTATCGCTATTGTGGCTATCTATCGTCCTCCAACTGGCTCCCTTAGTAATTTTCTTGACTATTTGAATGGCATTCTGAATAACACCGCTCTTAAAAATTGTGAAGTAATTATAATGGGTGACATTAATGTTAATATAATTGAATATGAACATGCTAATCTAGGTGTTAGGAATTTTGTAAATAGTATGTTTTCCTTGAACTTCTTACCTATCATTACCAAGCCTACTAGAATTCCGAGTGGTGACCAGCAAGGTGTACCGTCTCTTCTCGACCATATCTGGTATAATGGACGTAGCTTGATTAATTCTGGAATTTTCCTGTTTGATATTACAGACCATTTGCCTGTATTTCTTATTATAAGTGATTTATGTGCTGGTAATGATAATCTTGTTAAAGTTCAGTTTCGTGATCACAGCCTCTCTAGTTTACAGAAGTTAATATCTCAATGTTCTGAGCATAGGTGGTATTTCAATACGAGAGATGTGAACATAAATATGGAACATTTTAGCGATACAATAAGGAATATTTATTTAAAATGTTGTCCCCTAAAAACCAAATTTATTTCTAAAAAGAGGTTAAATAATCCTTGGTTAACTGCGGATCTTCTTGAATCCATAAAATATAAATCGAGCTATTACAAATTGTTCAGGTCGGGAAGAATTTCTGAAGGTTTTTATAAAAGATTTAAGAATGGTGTAACGAATAGTGTCAGAAGAGCGAAAAAGGAGTATTATCATACTGCATTTTCTAACAGTAAAAGAGATTTGAGGAAAACGTGGAAGCTTTTAAATTCTTTGATTGTTGATAAGCAACAAACCGATGAAATTAAATATATAATGGTTGATAATAATAAGGTAACTGGAGATCATAACATTGCTGAGCTCTTTTGTAATTATTTTAGTAACATTGCCAGCAAACTTATCTCTGATATTCCACCTCAATTCTCTGATCCTGTTGACAATGTACCAACTCTATTATCTAATTCATTTTTTATAACTCCTGTGTCGCAGAATGAGATTATAAGAATAACTGAAAATCTGAAAAATTCTTCTTATGGCTTATACAATATACCAACTAGGATCTTTAAGGTGTTAATTAGTTGTGTGTCTTCTCCTTTATGTACAATTATTAATGACTGCATTTCTTCTGGTATTTTCCCTGATGTGTTAAAGCATGCTGATGTTGTACCGATATTTAAGGCTGGTTCTTTGACTGATATTAATAACTATAGACCTATATCGATACTTCCATTACTCAGCAAGATACTTGAAAGATGTATTTGTAGTAGACTTGTGGGATTTTTGAATAAATATGACATAATTAATATTAATCAGTATGGCTTCCAGAAATCTAAATCAACTACTGATGCTATTCTTAATTTTGTTGATTTCATCTATAGAGAGTTGGATAAAAAGAATCATGTATTTGGTATCTCGATAAACGAAAGGCTTTCGATTGTGTCTGTCATGAAGTTTTATTGAGAAAGCTATCTAAATATGGAATTCGAGGTATTTCTAATGATTTTTTCAGAAGTTACCTTAGTAGTCTTAGCCAGAGAGTGAGATTTGGGGCATCCAATACCTTCTCTGAAGCACGTTTGGTTAGTTGTGGAGTACCTCAGGGTAGCGTGCTTGGGCCAATACTTTTTCTCATTTATATTAATGATTTAGCTAATATATCTAATAATTGTAACATCACGCTCTTTGCTGATGATACAACCCTAGCTTGCAGCTGTAATGATTATGAAGCTCTTATAGGAACTACTAATGATGTACTAGATCGGGTATCACGTTGGACTGTAAACAATAGGCTTTTACTAAACTCTAGCAAAACTACTTCTTTGTTATTCAGCAATAGGTTGCAATCAATTGTGTCTCCTTTAATTTTGCATATTGATAACTCACCTGTGGAAGTCGAGGATAGTTTTAAATTCTTGGGTGTTGTAATTGATTCCAATTTAAATTTTTCCTCTCATGTCACCTATATTACGTCTAAATTATCTAGAACTACTGGTATATTCTACAGGATTAGTAAATTTGTTCCAACTAAAATCCTTATAGGTCTCTATTATGCATTAATATATCCATATCTAATATATGCTATAAATATATGGGGATGTTCCCCACATGTACATTTATCTCCTCTTATTTTAATTCAGAAAAAATTGATAAGAATTGTCACTGGTTCTAATTATTTAGCCCACACTAAACCACTATTTTATAATACTAAGATTCTGACAGTGCAAGATATTTACAAGTTTTCTTTTGGTATCTCTATGTTTAAGAAGCATAGTTCTAATAGTTTAGCTCTTCCTAACCATGAGTATAACACTCGCAATAGACTAAATCCACTTCCTTCCTATCATAGGCTCACAACTAGTCAAAAGTCCTTTTCATATCAAGGTCCATCTAACTGGAATACTATTCCTCTAGATATTAGAAATAGCTCTTCCTTATTCATTTTTAAAAAGAAATATAAACAATACCTTTTGGACTTTTATTTATTGTAGTATGCTAGGAATCATTATTTTTTTTCTCTTTTCTCACTTCTGTTCTTTTTGATGTCTTTTTTTTTAATGTTCTCATATTATATCATATTATATTCGAATGCTTTAATTAGATAGTGCCTAAAAAGTTTAGTTACTTTTGTAACTAATACTTCGTATAGGCTTGGAATAATAATGTAGTGAATGTTTGTTGTTTTTATGTAAATTTGATGTGTTTTTTTTTCAATAAAGATTATTGTTATTATTATTATTATTATTAGTGATCTACGCAAGAGTTGTATAGTGCTCTACGCGCGTAGATCCCTCAATAATTATGCAGAATAACACCAAATGTAAAGTGCTCTACGCGTGTAGATTACTATAAAAACGGCAAATCGTGACACGTAAAGTGATCTACGCGCGTAGATCACAGGGGTTGCAAGTGAGTGAAGTGAAGAGTGATCTACGTGCGCCAGTGTTATGCGTAGATCATTATTCACTGTATGTGTTACAGCGTGTGAAGAGTGCTCTACGCAAGTTATGTTACGCGGCCTCTGATTGGTTGAAATTCATTTTCTAAAAATATTGCTCATTTATTGAAAACTATTTCAATGGTGGACTGTGATAGAGGTAACTATAAAAAAAATCAACTTTTTATTGAGGTTATAAATGTAATAGTTATTGTCAAAATGAATATAAAGTTTATAATGAAAATTTTATGTACGGAGAATTATCATTTTTCTTTCAATTATTATTACATTTACAAATATTTAGTGATAACATGCTTCATAAATATTTATTATTGAAATTAATAACTAGACACCTTGTCAGCTTCTACAATATTAATCTCACAGGAGAATATTTGGAGGGTTGAGAGGTAACTGTGCTTCTAAACAGTATTGTCCATACGATGAAAGATAAAGTCGGGAAAGAACGAACCCAACTATACCTTTTACAGGTCTAGTTGATCCAAATGAAATAATATTTGATCCAAGAGAATATCAATTTTATCAAAGTGAATTTGACTTTGCACCATGTGAAATTGAATTTGATCTTTATGCAATTGAATTTGATCCATGAGAAATAATACTTGATCCAAGTGAAATTATTGAATATTTTATCATTCCGATACCTCACATTTTGTGTCTTTGTCTGTTGGTTGGTTGCAAGAAAAATGTCACGCTTTTAACATTTAATATATAAAAAAATATTTGTATAACTTATGTGAGATTATGATCGGCACATCATAATTTCTCATTGACTCCTTAACATTTCATTGTTTATCATAATCTTTGATTGCCCACCATAATCTTTCATTGCCCACCAAAAATTTTCATTACCCTCAATAATCTTTCATTGCCCACAATAATCTTTCATTGCCCACAATAATCTTTCATTGCCCACCATAATCATTCATTGCCCACTATAATCTTTCATTGCCAACCATAATCTTTCATTGCCCACAATAATCTTTCATTGCTCACAATAATCTTTCATTGTCCACAATAATCTTTCATTGCCCACCATAATCATTCATTGCCCACTATAATCTTTCATTGCCAATCATATTCTTTCATTGCCCACCATAATCTTTCTTTGCCCTCAATAATCTTTCATTGCCAACCATAATATTTCATTGACAACCATAATCTTTCATTATCCACCATAATCCTTCATTTCCCACTATAATCTTTCATTGCCCACCATAATCCTTCATTTCCCACTATAATCTTTCATTACCCGCTATAATCTAACATTGCTCACCATAATCTTCCATTGCCCACCATAATTTTTCATTGCCCACCATGATCTTTCATTGCTTCACCATAATCTTCCATTGTCCACCATGATCTTTCATTGTCCACCATAATCTTTCAGTACCCACCATAATCTTTCATTGCCCACCATAATCTTTCTTTGCCCTCAATAATCTTTCATTGCCAACCATAATATTTCATTGACATCCATAATCTTTCATTATCCACCATAATCCTTCATTTCCCACTATAATCTTTCATTGCCCACCATAATCCTTCATTTCCCACTATAATCTTTCATTACCCGCTATAATCTATCATTGCTCACCATAATCTTCCATTGCCCACCATAATCTTTCATTGCCCACCATGATCTTTCATTGTCCACCATAATCTTTCAGTACCCACCATAATCTTTCATTGCCCACCATAATCTTTCTTTGCCCTCAATAATCTTTCATTGCCAACCATAATATTTCATTGACAACCATAATCTTTCATTATCCACCATAATCCTTCATTACCCACTATAATCTTTCATTGCCCACCATAATCTTTCATTGCCCACCATAATCTTTCATTTCCCACTATAATCTTTCATTACCCGCTATAATCTTTCATTGCTCACCATAATCTTCCATAACCCACCATAATCCTTCATTGCCCACCATAATCTTTTTTTGCCCACCATAATCTTTTTTTGCCCTCCATAATCTTTTTTTACCCTCCATAATCTTTCATTGATTGCCCACCACAATCTTCCATTGCCCACCCTAATCTTCTATTCATTGCCCATCCAAAAAATGTTTCATTGCCAACCATTATAATCTTTTATGGCCAACCAAAAATACTATATTATTGCCCACCATAATAATATATCATTGTCCACTATAATAATCTCCAATATCCACCATTTTAATTGGCCTATCAATATATTTTATGATCCCCATTATACATAAAATTTATTTAACTAAATACATACAAATAGCTCTTTCCTAGTTCACGTCCCTAAATGAAATAGGGACGTGCACTAGGAAGGGGGTATTTTTAAATTAATTTATCTCAAATTTCATTAAATTTCATCTGATTAAAATATATTGCACAAATAATTATTAATTGACAGAAAAATTAGTATCTTAACTACAAATACAAATAATACCAGAAAGGAATATTTGAATTTGAAATTCAGCAAATTAAAGAATATAGATTTGGAAAACAGATTGAAATATATATTATATAGTTTAGTACTATATACTCCTGCTTTTTCTTGAAATGATTATCAATATGAGAAAATTATTGATTTATGATTATTTCATCCTAGTTCACGTGGAATTACGGTCAGTTGGAATGTTATTCCACAACGTGCAAAAAAGTCTATGGGAGAATGTAACCACATTTAAAAATGTATTTTTTTTTTAAATTATGTTATCATTTTTTTTGAGAATGCGAATTTGATGAAAGGACTATTAAATAATTGTAGAGTGAAAATTTTTGAACAAAATGAAACGAACCATATGTCTCTATGTCAAATAATGAGAGAGAAATAGGGATTTTAATAAAATTTGAATTTTGCGGGGTTTTTACGGGGGGGGGGGAAGTTAAATTAGTGAGACACTCCCTTCAAAGACTATATTTTTACATTAAAAAGAAAGAGAAAACAAATGAGTTTAATTCCAAACGTTTGGTAGAATGTGTAAATATGATACACAGATAGACAGTGGTTTACAAAACGCAAGTCCACCCCAAGTGACTGTATGAGAACAAACCTATTTACAAACATTCAAGCTTTGAATGACCAGAAACTAATACAATGAATTACATTAGATGTTAACACGAATGTATAGTATATATTTGTAAATAAAATAACAGTTTATAAAGAAATAGAAGTACACAGTTAAAAACATTATTTTTTCTCTCTGTAATCATACTACCTAGTTTAATTATTCGATTGAAATATTTGTTATTTAAGATTCTAGAATAATCATATCCAATAATAATTAAATGTTAGTTCAACATTTGAATATAATTTGGTTATAGCAATACAGAGACCATTTGACAATGGTATAGAGTCATAGACTATAGCTTTTATTTGCAGTTCTAGGCTCATTAATTTGTTAAACATTACGATAGGTACCTAAAAACTACTGATAGAGGGGGAGGGAGGGGGTGAGATGATTTTTGAGCGTATAATACTATATAGGGATATACAGATTTGGGGAAAATGCATTTTCACAACTATGGTCGTTGTAAAAAAATATTATTGAAATATATAAAATCAAAATCTAGATAAAAAGATGTATTATTGTGACTGTTATTTGAATGACGATTTGTGATATATTGAGTAAATTTTATACTGATGAGTGATGACCATTTTACCTATGATATGGTTCATACTACCTAGTTTAATTATTCGATTGAAATATTTGTTATTAAATTTAAATAAATATTTTGATATAAGAATATTGATTAGTTATGTACAATTTAGATAGCTGACTAATTAGGGTAAGTTCCGAGTTATCGAACGGTTACATTTTCGAGCACGTAAAATATGTATTTTAATTATTATTTTATACTCATAATAACCTTTTTTACTTGTTCGTAAAACTGGAACCGTTCGATAACTTGGTACTTACTCTATAGATAGGTACAATATTTTTGGTTATTTTCCCTACACGGCTATACTTTAGTAACTTGGTACCTAGTAACAACAGTCTTTTAGTTAAAACTTATGGGATCGGATACCCATAGTACTCGGGAAAGTGAGGGGTTAAGGGGGACTGGGGAGGGTAGCACTATGGTTAATGGCAGGGGGTGTAGGTCATAACCCCCTCCCCCCCCCCCGGTCAGTGGTCACGAAACCCCATGTTTTTTAATCCTTATTTACTTATATTATTTAATCCTTCTCGACACTTTTGTAGTTCATTACTGATTAAACATAAAATATATGTATATCGGGGGGCGTGCCGCCCCCCAACTCCCCTGCCAGGTCATTAAACTATAGTTCATTTAGTGTAACAAATAAATAAACTATTTATAAATTATAAGTCATAATAATTTGTGTTATTTACCGCTATAGTGAAAATAATTTTTAAAAACAGAATATAATGAAGTTTATATTATTTTCGAACATGAAAGTTTACAGTTTTTATGTTTCAGAAGAATTAGTGTAAACAATGAAGTTAGTACGTATAGTGCAACAGAGTAATAAGTTCCATGGTTGGTACTAAGGAAGGTTAGATATCGATATCTAACCTTATTATCCAACTATTGACAAGCAATGCAATTCCTTTTTTAGATCTCAAAGGCATTGTTACTAGTGTATGCACGTTATACCTTCCTGGACACGACACCTCTATAGTCCCGCAGATTGTGTACCTAGGTAAGTAACTCGTGCAACTAACTATAGTGTACCTAAGTAACCAAGGGTGTAGGTCATAGGGTATGGTCTCTCAGTTATCTCTATCTAGGTAGCTTCTCTCAGTTATCTCTATCTAGGTAGCTTCTCTCAGTTATAACTGCTTAGGTAGTTACTCTCAGTTATTTCTATCTAGGTAGCTTCTCTCAGTTATACCTGCTTAGGTAGTTACTCTCAGTTATTTCTATCTAGGTAGCTTCTCTCAGTTATACCTGCTTAGGTAGTTACTCTCAGTTATTTCTATCTAGGTAGCTACTCTAAGTTATCTCTATCTAGGTAACTTCTCTCAGTTATTTCTATCTTGGTAGCTACTCTCAGTTATTTCTAGCTAGGTAGTTACTCTCAGTTATCTTTATCTAGGTAGCTTCTCTCAGTTATCTCTATCTAGGTAGCTTCTCTCAGTTATACCTGCTTAGGTAGTTACTCTCAGTTATTTCTATCTAAGTAGCTCTTCATTTCTTTAACTAGGTAAATAAGGATTAAAAAACAAGGGGGGAGAGGGGTGACCGGGAGGACTTATGTCCCAGGGGGGTAACCGACTAGTGTATAGATGACTAACTAATGTATCTGGGTACCTAACTTGTGTATCTAGGTACCTAACTAGTGCAACTAGGTACCTTGAGTGTGTGTGTGTGGGGGGGGGGGGGGTGCTTATGCCCTACAATCATTCGTTAGGTAATACTAATTCGAATAGTTTTTTCATCAAAAAGATGGAAGAAATACAAATTACAACATGCCTAACTAACTATGAAGCTCATTACAATATATCATCCGAATCTATTAATGTAATAAATTATAAGCATGTAATAGTTTTACTGTATGCTGGATGAGTAGGTATATAACTATCAATAATGTAGTCTTTAAAATTCCATTACCTAAAATATTTTATATATTTCAATATGTTTGTATAGGCATATTCATATAGTAATTTTACAATCGTTATCTCATTGTTAATAAAATCTAACTATTTTATTTTTTAATTAAAATGTAACCATACATTCGTCTTCTTAATTTCAAGAATGACGTCCTAATCTGGTGATGAAAGTTAAAAGGGGTGTCGTTAATTTTTCAAGGGCGATATTTCATTCACTCAAGCCAACCAAATGAACTGTTTGTACAAACTCACATACATCTACATATTTAAGCATGCTCATTGGTCAACCTCAGACTCAAAGGAACTAGAGGACCAAAATTAATATTTTTTTTTCACCAATATTTTTTTTTTCACAGTCGTTTATAAATATCAGTCTAAAAATAAATATAAGCACAGAGTTAAATGGATAATTCATTTTTCTCAGTGTAATCATTTACTCCACTCCTTTTCTATTTGTGAAATAGTATGTGTATATATGCAACATCACCTCTGCCTTGAAATTAATTTTTTTCTTTCATTTTTTATTTTTCTATTTCTTCTAGTTATTAGTATGATGCAATCCCTAATTCGATTAAATTGTTTAATGTAGTTTTTGTATCCGCTAGTTTGTTGTACTGCACACTTCATGATTGTTCAATAACCTGACAGGGGGGTTTGTGTATACGTACATTTACGACTCTCATACATATACTCGATATACATATGTACAGTCACGACAATAATATATGCGCTTTTAGATTCATTGAAAATGCGCGACAATCTCGAGATTGTGCAAGGCACGTAAAGGGTATGAAGCAGGACCAACAGTGATGTTGGTCAAATATCAACATCAAATACGATAGTTAAAGCTTTACATAATAACTTAGCAGTATATTATTGATAATTTCCGGGCGACGATCGCTGATTGAAGATCGCTGCATGCAAAACGTACCTTTAAGGCCATCGGCTAGAGCTGCTGCGTCCAATAGTAATTTTTACAGCTCCCTTTTATTTGTGGACGGTAAATAAATGAAGCGTTAATAACAGACAAAGTTTGCTGTTAATTGAGGTATCTTTGGTATTGCATTAATTTTCAATATAAATTAATTAATTAATATTAATATATTAATTAATTAATAATTTAAGTAATTAAGTGAAACTGACGGTAGTAGAGCGGCTACAGTCGATCGTAGCATTGGAAAGCATTTCGACGGCTACAACTATATGGCTGTAGCCGCTGCATTGGAAGTTCAACTGTATACATAAGTTGTGACGTGTAGAATAGTGTACACAAGTACCTGATGCACACGTGTAAACTACTGGAAAACATCTTCATGAAATTATGGTTAACTATTTCATATAAGCATTAATATATTAGTCGTTTATTGAATGCATTATGGTAATTCTATGAATCCTTGAGATATAAGATCCAAATAACAGATAATAGAGATGCCATGAGTCACGATGTCACTGTGTATGTACACTTCTAGAAGGGGCGCGAAACCCCCCACTCTTGCCTGTGTACGTTCCTATTTAAAGTAATGATTACATAGTAGGAATGGTCAATGGAATATATAATCATATTGATTATTATACTAATATGAATGGATTTAATACTACCAGTTAAAAATTTAGATATTGGATTTTCGTTGATAATTTATTTAAAATCATGGCGTATGAATAGTGGCGTGATGGGACAACTCTAATTCAATAATTTAATTAATTCAATAAATAGCTCATTACAGGTAGTACCTACTCTATTTTTTCTCCAAAATAGCACAATATTGTTTTCATTGGAATAAGTCATAATAATTTCTGAATCACCGAATAAAGTGACAGTTGCAGTTAATAACTTATTTATTTCCTTGATGGCATAGGTACCATATTTTTTTAATAATAAATTTTCCATAAAGTCCTAGTGAATTAAAGTGCATCGTTGCACTCAACAAGGAATGGGGTCATTTTATAATAAAATATATAGTTTTACATTTTGTTTAATATTTTAATTGGTGGACATTAAACCAATTATAATATCTAGAAAAAATATTAGATTATGTATTTTAACTTACATGACCGAAAATGTGGAACTATCCGATAACTCGGAGCTTACCCTTTATTCTAAAAAAATGTGTTTCTCTTTTTTAATTGCCATACTAATTATTTTATCTTCACAAATATCGCAGCGGTGATCTACATATATTGAAGGGTGCAATAATATTACAATTTCTGAACAGTTAAAATCTGAACTTGTGTTCTTTTTTGCATTCACCGATCAGGTAGCTTTTCTGCATCCATGAGTTTTATCCCATACGGTGGATGTTGATTTTGCTCACAGAGCCACTTTCCTTTCTGACTGCTTCATCCAGTTCCTTGTATTTATTTTCCTTATATCATCAGCGATATGGCCCTTGATTCTAAAGTAGACGTTAAATCCCTTACTAAAATTTAATATTTAATTATTTATTATGCATCACTAAAACAAATACAGTTAGCATTAATGTGTATGCATAGTTTTGAATTTATTTAACAAAAATGTACGTATTATGTATTCGAATATCAATCACAATTTTCATTCAAAATCTTTTTAATACAGTGATGATATATGGTGAGTACCTATTAGTATATTACAATTCGATCGATCTATCAGATGATGAGTAAACTGTCTGGAATAAAAATGCTTATTATATACATACTCAGTATTCCTTCTTTGAATATTGTGATATGAATGAAAACTTGAATTTAATGTTGAGTTACTATAGGACATCACCTATAGTAATTGCAATATATTTGATATTTTTAGTGAGTTATTTTGAAATAATAGAATAGTTTACCTTTGAGCTCAAGATAACGGAGTACGTTCAATAGCCCCCCCCCCCCTTCCCCCGGTCATGAGCCCCCTAGGTCATAAGCCCCCTCCCTGTTTTTTAATTCTTATTTACCTAGTTAAACAAATGAAAAACTACTTAAATAGAAATAACTGAAAGTTGCTAATGTAGCTTGTTGTACCGCTATTTTGTTGTACTGCACACTTCATGATTGTTTAATGACATGGCAGGGGGGTTACATATACATATATTTAATGTTAATCAGTAATGAACTACAAAAGTGTCAATAAGGATTGATTAATATAGGTAAATAAGGATTACAAAAACAAGGGGGGGGGGGGGGGGCTCATGACCAGTTGAGTCAAAAACCTACACCCCATGATAACATATTACTTCGGCATAAAAATATCTTGGCGGTATTCAGTGTATAACGCGTGTTCTTTGCGCGGTTTTATTTTGTAAGAATGTAGAAACCAATGTTTATATTGACATTTTATAAAAAGCATTAAGGTGGATTAAGGTTATTCATAATAATTATTCATGAATGATATCAATTCATAATTTTGATAATGTTTCCCTATAACTCATATGCTCTAAAAGTTCAATCAGTTTAAAGTTTTGGTAAGATAGGGAAGGTGATGGGGGGGGGGGGGAGGTATATTAAATAATAGCCAGCACACAGGCTCCTCCCCGCATAAGAGCGTCTGTTGGACGCAGACGCATGACCACATGGCCAGAGCAGGGTGCACGAGCGTCTTTCTGACGCAACGGGGAATTAACCCAGACGCATAGGGAGTGACATGCACTAAACACACTGTATCTAAAGTCACCCTGTAGATAACCTAACTAGTCATACTGTAGTCTATTTAACTAGTCACACTGTATTAAACTAGTCACATACAACTCACCATAAAATTTACCAGTCACCAAGCAACTCACCACTCACCATGCAACACACCATACAATTCACAACTCACCATGCAACACACCATACAACTCACCACTCATGATACAGGTCACCATACAACTCACCACTCATGATACAGCTCACCATACAACTCACCACTCATGATACAGCTCACCATACAACTCACTACTCACCATACAACTCACTACCACCTCTACTATCTTACAATAATCTCATTGATGAAAACTTATTTCTTTCCTAATAATAACTAATTTGTTCACAATAAATCAAGTACATGTGATATTCGCAAATCATGTGATATTTCTAGTACTTAATAACATATTGTTTTTTTATGTGAAGACAACACCACTCACAACTAGTTAGTGCGCTAACTTTTAACTACCTAACTAGGTAGTGTATCTTGGTAGCTTATAAATAAAAATAAATAAATAACTCATGAGTAACCATCTTGTGTATCTAATTATCTAATTCAATTTGTAATAACTCAACAAGTGTATCTAGATATCTACCTAACCTTAGGTACTCAGCTCATAGCCAAACTATAGTATCTAGGTACCTAATTAATAATTAACCAAGTAGTGTTTCTAGGTACCTAATAATAACACAATTGGTGTATGTAGGCGAATAACTTATAACTAAGTACCTGACTATAGTATCTATGTACCTGTCTAGTAATCAACGAACTAATGTTGCAAAGTAATTTATACTATCCAAAAATAATGTTTTTATGTACCTAGCAGTCCTAGCTAGTAACTAACTACTCAACTACATTTCATACTGTGTACTTTTCTATAAACATCCATTGCCTAAAATAATTTGAACTTCTATATATTTACACTATTTAAAGCGCTATAAATGGACATTATTTGAAATTAAACAAATTATTCATTTAATTATTATCACGAGTATACTACCTAAGTCATAAAAAATACATTTTCTTCAATAGTCAATCAGTGTTTTAAATCTTGAATATGATAGACAGTGGTTTACTAATTAACACGAAAGTCCACCACAAGTGACCGTGCGAGAGCAAACCTACATACAAACATTCAAGCTTTGAATGACCAGAAACTAATACACTAAAATTACATTATATGTTAACACGAATGAGTTATTTTTATTGATAAATAAAATATCAGTTTAGTAAGAAATAGAATTATACAGTTAAATATATTAATTTTCTTTCTGTAATAATTTACCGCCAAATTATTTCCCCCAATATCACGTTCACACACCCTGTCACCCATCCACCCCCCCCCCCCCCCTCTATCAGTCTATCAGTCGCTCCCTATCGTAATGTTTAACAAATTAATGAGCCTAGAACTGCAAAGAGAACCTAAAACATGACAACTGATAGATCTGTAAATTATTGTTATAACCAAATTATATTATAATGCAGAACTATCATTTGTTTATTCATGCATTTTGACCACTTTTTGTCGTTGTAAAATATCACATTATTTAAATATTAAAATCGAATTTTCACATTGTATGGATAATATGAGTTATTGTGACTTTTTATGTTTGTTTTTATTGTGACTAATACATATTTGACTGAAGATTTGTGATATATATATTGAGTATTTTTTATGCTGATGACCTTATTAGATAATATGATTGATTGAATTCATTAAGAATATTGATTAGTTATTTACACTTTAGGTAACTGATTAATTAGGATAAGTTCCGAGTTATCGAACGGTTTCACATTTCCGAGCACGTAAAAAATTATTCTAATTATTATTTAAGTCTCATATTAACCTTTTTTACTTTTTCGTAAATCTGGAACCAGACGATAACTCGGAACTAACCCTATAGATAGATATGATTTATTTTGTTGTTTCCCCTATACGGCTATACCTTAGTAACTTGGTACCTAGTAACTTACAGTCTTTTAGTTAAAATTTATAGGAAACGTTGCAATGTTTGAACGCCCATAGTACTCGGAAACTTGGAAAGTGATTTTTTTACAACATAACTAGGTAGTTTATACTATACTAGGAAATGCTCTCTGTTCTCGGTTATATTTACTATAAATAATGTAATTATTATGTTGAAGATTTCTTATTAATAAAATAATAGAGAATTATCTTTGTAATTTATAAGTTACAAAATGTATTATTTTTTGTAACTTACATATCATGGGATATTAAAAAAATTATAATAACCCATTAGCTCTCTTCTCTCTTATTTTTAAGTTAATGAAATATAAAGAAAATATGAGTGCTTTACTTCACTCACTATATTTGGTGCCCAGGCTATTTTACTAACTGACATATTATAAGGGGGGAACTGCTCAAAAAAATTTCAGGCAATTTGATTGAAACCTTTTTGAGTTATGCGAGTACCAATCAAGATTACAAATAAATAAATGCCGCCTAAAGTATAACCTCCTGCAATCTGCGATGGTGAAATGATAAGTTAAAATCAGAACCTAGTAATAAAATAATTCATTTTATGATACATTGTAAGATCAATAACTGTATGTAAGTAAAAAAGGAATAAATAATTCAGCAACTTTTTTATCTTACACATAAGAAGGTTTTCTATACAGTTTCACGTAATCATTCAGGAAGGTACTTTGTGATTTGGGGGCGGGGCGGGGTAGAGGGTGAGGAGATGTGTAACTAGTAACTCAGGGGAGGGGGGAGGTTGAGGAGAGAAGGAGTGATTACACAGATAGAAATTATCTTCTAGTTAACTACATGCTAACATTTTTTTATAAGCTGATATTTTATTTACAACATTATACAAATAGATTTGTATTCACTTATAATATAATTTAGTGTTGTAATCATTGGTCATTCATGTGAAGATACAGTCACTTCCACTGGCTGCCTGACTTATGTCACTGGTTGTACCACTGTCAATCATCTGTCAATCATCTGAGACACTACTTACTTAGGTATCACCAATAGACCGAAGGGGAAATGATTAGATTATTTATTTGTTTATTTATAGTAACAAATATATAAACTATTCATAAATGAATTTAGAGCTAATTATGACTTATTATATTCCTTAATAATAATATTATTCATCAAATAAAAACAGTATATGAGACATTGATGAGGTTCTATATTATTTTCGGACATGTAAGTTTCTAGTTTTTATTTTTCAGAAGATTAACTGTAAATAATGGAGTACAGAGCGTGTTTACAACAAACAAGCGGATACAACAAACTACACTAGCAACTCTCAGTTATTTCTATCTAAGTAGTTCTTCATTTGTTTAACTAAGTAAGGATTAAAAAAATAGGAAGGGAGGGCTCGTGACCGGGGGCTTATGACCTAGGGGGCTCATGACCGTGGGGGGGGGGGCTCATGACCGTGGGGGGGGG
>CANNZV010006455.1:0-17781 GCA_947561585.1 Caprella mutica
AATAGTCACGAATGCTACTATATTGCAGGACTATGGTATAATAGTCACGAATGCTACTCTATTGCAGGACTATGGTATAATAGTCACGAATGCTACTCTATTACAGGACTATGGTATAATAGTCACGAATGCTATACTATATTACAGGACTATGGTATAATAGTCACGAATGCTATACTATATTGCAGGACTATGGTATAATAGTCATGAATGCTACTCTATTGCAGGACTATGGTATAATAGTCACGAATGCTACTCTATTACAGGACTATGGTATAATAGTCATGAATGCTACTCTATTGCAGGACTATGGTATAATAGTCACGAATGCTACTCTATTACAGGACTATGGTATAATAGTCACGAATGCTACTCTATTACAGGACTATGGTATAATAGTCACGAATGCTATACTATATTGCTATGGTATAATAGTCACGAATGCTACTCTATTGCAGGACTATGGTATAATAGTCACGAATGCTACTATATTACAGGACTATGTATAATAGTCACGAATGCTACTCTATTACAGGACTATGGTATAATAGTCACGAATGCTACTCTATTACAGGACTATGGTATAATAGTCACGAATGCTACTCTATTACAGGACTATGGTATAATAGTCACGAATGCTATACTATATTGCAGTACTATGGTATAATAGTCACGAATGCTACTCTATTGCAGGACTATGGTATAATAGTCACGAATGCTACTCTATTGCAGGACTATGGTATAATAGTCACGAATGCTACTCTATTGCAGGACTATGGTATAATAGTCACGAATGCTACTCTATTGCAGGACTATGGTATAATAGTCACGAATGCTACTCTATTACAGGACTATGGTATAATAGTCACGAATGCTACTCTATTGCAGGACTATGGTATAATAGTCACGAATGCTACTCTATTACAGGACTATGGTATAATAGTCACGAATGCTACTCTATTGCAGGACTATGGTATAATAGTTACGAATGCTACTCTATTGCAGGACTATGGTATAATAGTCACGAATGCTACTCTATTACAGGACTATGGTATAATAGTCACGAATGCTACTCTATTGCAGGACTATGGTTTAATAGTCACGAATGCTACTCTATTGCAGGGACTATGGTATAATAGTCATGAATGCTACTTTATTGCAGGACTATGGTATAATAGTCACGAATGCTACTCTATTGCAGGACTATGGTATAATAGTCACGAATGCTACTCTATTGCAGGACTATGGTTTAATAGTCACGAATGCTACTCTATTACAGGACTATGGTATAATAGTCACGAATGCTACTCTATTGCAGGACTATGGTATAATAGTCACGAATGCTACTCTATTGCAGGACTATGGTATAATAGTCACGAATGCTACTATATTACAGGACTATGGTATAATAGTCATGAATGCTACTATATTACAGGACTATGGTATAATAGTCACGAATGCTATACTATATTGCAGGACTATGGTATAATAGTCACGAATGCTACTATATTACAGGACTATGGTATAATAGTCATGAATGCTACTATATTACAGGACTATGGTATAATAGTCACGAATGCTACTCTATTGCAGGACTATGGTATAATAGTCACGAATGCTACTATATTACAGGACTATGGTATAATAGTCATGAATGCTACTATATTACAGGACTATGGTATAATAGTCACGAATGCTATACTATATTGCAGTACTATGGTATAATAGTCACGAATGCTATACTATATTGCAGGACTATGGTATAATAGTCACGAATGCTACTCTATTGCAGGACTATGGTATAATAGTCACGAATGCTACTATATTACAGGACTATGGTATAATAGTCATGAATGCTACTCTATTGCAGGACTATGGTATAATAGTCACGAATGCTACTCTATTACAGGACTATGGTATAATAGTCACGAATGCTATACTATATTGCAGGACTATGGTATAATAGTCACGAATGCTATACTATATTGCAGGACTATGGTATAATAGTCACGAATGCTACTCTATTGCAGGACTATGGTATAATAGTCACGAATGCTACTATATTACAGGACTATGGTATAATAGTCATGAATGCTACTCTATTGCAGGACTATGGTATAATAGTCATGAATGCTACTCTATTGCAGGACTATGGTATAATAGTCATGAATGCTACTATATTACAGGACTATGGTATAATAGTCATGAATGCTACTATATTACAGGACTATGGTATAATAGTCACGAATGCTATACTATATTGCAGTACTATGGTATAATAGTCATGAATGCTACTCTATTACAGGACTATGGTATAATAGTCACGAATGCTATACTATATTGCAGGACTATGGTATAATAGTCACGAATGCTACTCTATTGCAGGACTATGGTATAATAGTCACGAATGCTACTATATTACAGGACTATGGTATAATAGTCATGAATGCTACTCTATTGCAGGACTATGGTATAATAGTCACGAATGCTACTCTATTGCAGGACTATGGTATAATAGTCACGAATGCTACTCTATTACAGGACTATGGTATAATAGTCATGAATGCTACTCTATTGCAGGACTATGGTATAATAGTCACGAATGCTACTCTATTGCAGGACTATGGTATAATAGTCACGAATGCTACTCTATTGCAGGACTATGGTATAATAGTCACGAATGCTATACTATATTGCAGTACTATGGTATAATAGTCACGAATGCTATACTATATTGCAGGACTATGGTATAATAGTCACGAATGCTACTCTATTGCAGGACTATGGTATAATAGTCACGAATGCTACTCTATTGCAGGACGATGACTCCTACTGACCTCTATAAAGCTGTGACCTCTCTGCTGTTCGATAATTAGGAGGTAGGGCAGTATTAACCTGAATAATCTTTGCAATGATATTAATATTATGAGAACTTGTGGGCGAAATTGTATGAGTCCAGATACAGTGCATTGCTTGAGTCCAGATACAGTGCATTGCTTGAGTCCAGATATAGTGTATTGGATGAGTCCAGATACAGTGCATTGCTCGAGTCCAGATACAGTGTATTGCATGAGACCAGATACAGTGCATTGCTCGAGTCCAGATACAGTGCATTGCATGAGTCCAGATACAGTGCATTGCTCGAGTCCAGATACAGTGCATTGCATGAGTCCAGATACAGTGCATTGCTCGAGTCCAGATACAGTGCATTGCATGAGTCCAGATACAGTGCATTGCTCGAGTCCAGATACAGTGTATTGCATGAGACCAGATACAGTGCATTGCTCGAGTCCAGATACAGTGCATTGCATGAGTCCAGATACAGTGCATTGCTTGAGTCCAGATGCAGTGCATTGCATGAGTCCAGATACAGTGCATTGCTCGAGTCCAGATACACTGCATTGCTCGAGTCCAGATACAGTGCATTGCATGAGTCCAGATACAGTGCATTGCATGAGTCTAGATACAGTGCATTGCATGAGTCCAGATACAGTGCATTGCATGAGTCCAGATACAGTGCATTGCATGAGTCCAGATACAGTGCATTGCTTGAGTCCAGATGCAGTGCATTTATTGGTGATCGGGCGTTTCTCGTTACCGAATGTTTCATTATTAGGATTTTTCGTTTCCGGATGAACGATTTATTTAATTTGAATTAGGTTGCAGACTACAATTTATACTAATCTCATACATTACAAATTTATACAGGTAAATCCACTATAACGACTGATTCTACGTTTACTTTAAATTATAAGGTTTAACATATAGGGTCGGGAGGGGGGAATCTTGTGCACTTAAAAACTTTTGAGTGTTGCAACTTAGTTTTTGCTGATAGACGATAAATATTTGACATGAAGAACTGCACTAAGGCCTTCTATACACCATCCAAAGGAAAATAAATTAGCATTTGTATAATCTGAGTTATTGACGAAAGTAGTGCGCAATTGAAATCGTTCTTGGTGGGGCGATTCTTGCGCGCGAAAGGGGCGAATATCTGCGCTCCCATTAATTCCTTTATATAGTGAAAAATAGCACTATTGAGTGTCAGAAATAATTCCAATGTGTTTAAAAGCATAAACAATCAAATTCAAAACTTGAGACAAACTTTTTTTCGATCTGTTTACGTAAAGTTTGTAGAATGTATGTGTGACGTCATGAATGTTGCTTTCTATTCAGGATTAACTTATGTTTGTAATATTAGTTTATCTTAAGTATAACACCATAACATTTATATATTATGTAACTATAAATATATTAAATAACTAGATAACGGGCACTCATAGAGCGCATACCTTTGCCGCTGCTTATAAATGACCTTGACCTTTATCCTGTTCAATCCCAAAATATAAAAAAATGGTTCCTGAATATTGAAGCATCGTCCCATCCAATTTCAGACAATTTGGTTGAATACTTTTGGGTTATAAATGACCTTGTCCTTGATTTTTACATGATTGCTTCCAAAATCTTATAAACTGGTTCCTGCCTGGATAATTACCAGCCGTTCCACCAAATTTCAGTTAATTTGATTGAATACATTTTGAGTTATAAATTACCTTGACCTTTGACCCGATCGCCTCCAAAAACTTACCAAACCGATCCTTGATATTGACCAATCATCCCATCAAATTTCAGGCAAATTGATAATTCCAAGTAATTTGATCAAAGTTTTTTTGAGTTATGCGAGTAACAAGAGGACAAACAATAATGAGCCGCCTGAAATATAACTTTCTGTAATCTATGAAGGTAATAAACCTTTTTAGGTGTCAAATATAGCATATATAACCAATTTAACATACATATCTAAAATGTTGTTCAAAATTCTGTTACACTTAGATATTTTCATTTTTAGTCTCTCAAATTACTATTATAAGAATATAAAAGAAAATGGGTTTTCCGTACATCTATTAGGGTACGTGGAATTTTCACTTCCCATTGTAAAGACGGGGAGATACCCAGGCCAAGAGAGGGTCATAAGTACTCAATCCCCTAGACCTAGAGGCTACTCTATGAAATCTTCCAGTTTTTCAATTCTTTCAAGAAAGGTAAAATGTATCAGAATTTGAGAGCATAATGATACTATGAAGATTAGTTAAGTTTTCATCCAAGGTTGTGTCCCTAGTCTTGTAATAGGTAGAACATTCCACAACAATATGAGGTCTTGTATAATAAAAGATGCGAAAAAATTAATTAACGGTTGTTAAAAGACACAGTCCCATATGAGCATGACAATTTCTTTTGCTAGAAAGACTGAAAAATAACTTAATATTTAGGCAAAGTGAAATTGGTATCTAAAGAAAGACTAATTTTCTTTCTGCCTTAAACACAAGTTTTTAAATTGAGAGAGAGAAAGATAGAGAGAGTAAAATTTGATGACCTTTCATCATGACGGCTGAGGGCGAAATGTCCCGCACTGCGTTAAAACGAATCGAAATTACTTATATGCGGTGGTAAAATGTGAATTTGGAAGAGCGTACGATAAACCGTGTTTCAACTAGGGCTAGATTATTCACACGCGTCTCAGCAATTGGACGGATAAACTTTTCCGCTATAGTACGTAAAAGTCAACCTATATACCTAATTACCTATATTTTACGATTACACGTGATAAAGTTAGTCTAGAGTAATTTTTCTTCTAATTATCTTATAAATGTCGGACTGTGACGGTTGAGTGTGAATATTCTCTTTAAATAATTAATTAAGAAGCGAATAATTGAGCAATTTATTTTCTATCAACCGATATATTATATAACCTTAGCTGTACAAATTTGAAGCATTTCTAGAGAAATTTTAATTTATGGTGGAGAGGACCTTTAAGAAAAAGTGCACACAAGGTTTGTGCAAGAGTCACGAGGAATATCAGTACCGTGGAGAGTGTATGACTGTAGCTACAGATGGGAGCCAACAACTCAAAGTTACTTGAGACGAAAGCTGGAGTTGCTCAGTTGTTAGATGAGTGAGAAACCCGCTATGATAAACCAATCAAGTGGTGAAATAAGCTGGCAGGAGATATGTGACCAACTTGATGCAGCGGAGTTATCACTAGGATTATCCATGTACAGAAAGACGAATCGTATTCTAGTAAGATGTGTAATGTTGGATATGAAGTCAGTACGGTAGTGAAACAGTAGCAGCAGATGTCTAAATAAACCAGTAGCAATAGTTTTACCCCCTTAATGATAACTTGAAATTATTGGTGTTCGACATATCTTAGCTAATAAAGCAGGTAATGTTTTTTTAATGAGTGTTTTACGAATTAAATTGTATATTAATTAATGAATTGCCTAATTATTATTCCTTATGAATTCAATTGAGCTATGTTCTTCTCAGATGAATAGAATTAGTGTAGTGACTAGTGATGTGTGTCGTATGATCACTAGTTAAATTAGATATTCTCACAAGTTATTAGTTTTGAAATATACAGTAAATTAAGTGAATGTATAATGTTCAATCTATATTATATTTTCCATGTCTTTAACAATATAAATGTTACGATTTTGATAAATAAATTAATAAATATATTTTACTGAGTTGCACTACTCAAAAAATATGAATATTTTTTAGTATGTATATAATTTATTTAAATAAAATTACTAAAATACAAAACGGTTTGAATTAATCAATTTAAGACTTCCGTCGCTGGTTACAGCTGGGGACCACTTCTAGGGAACCACTAATCTTACAAAATGGTAATGGTAGGTTATTCGAGTCATAACTAAAGTGTGAACGAAATTCAAAATAAACCTATCCAGGAAGATTCCAGTATTCTGTAACTATTTGATTTTTATTTTGTAGGGGTTTTACGTCTGCTTCAGTAATATCGTTGACTATATTACTGATGACAAAAGGAAATTAAACTAGATGACGTGCACTCGTAGTGCGCATACATTCGCCGTCGCTAATAAATAACATTGACCATTTAATAATAAATGGGTTATAAATGACCTTGACCTTAGACCTGTTTGCTCCCAAAATCTAATGAACTGTTTTTTTGGATAATGACCAATCGTCCCACCAAATTTTATGCAATTTGGTTGAATACATTTTTGAGTTATTTGGTTATAAATGACCTTGACCTTCATCTTTGACCGTTGACCCGATTCCTATCAAAATCTTATCAAATTGTTGTTGAACATTGACCAATCGTCCGACCAAATTTAGGCAATTCGGTTGAATACTTTTTGAGTTTTTCGATTAACAAAATGATAAATAAATAAATGAAGCCTAAAATATAACCTTCTGCACTCTGCAAGAAGCAGTCAGAAAGGAAATAAGCTTCATGAACAATGTCACCTACCACTGACGGTGACAATCTCATAAATACAGAAAAACTACTCCGTGAATGCAGACACTTACCAAGGATTGTGGCTGCACTCACGGATGGAAAAGGAGATGAAGATGTGATGGTAAATGAAAATGGAACTTTTCTTCACAAAGAAATTAAGTAATGACTGCTAATTTTAATACCTTTGATTAACCAGATACTTAACAGACGAATAAAATAGGGTCGGGAGGGTTGAATACTCGCGCAGTTGCACATGGGGCGAATCTTGCGCACCACATATTAAAAGGGCTATGAATGTGATAGCCCAATAACAAAAATAGTCATCGACCGGCTCAAATATGTAGTAACACTGTAAAAAATTAAAACAGCTTACAAGCATTTATTCATATATAAGAAAAATCACATTTAAGACCATATGAAAAGTACCTTGTCGATAATTCATTTTACCGAATTGCCCTAAAAAATAATTTTGTCATGAAAATATTTTTATTTTAGATAATGATCTGAAATTTTCAGTCCATGGTGATCATTGACTTAAGTTTCCTCAGTTAAAATTACAAGGTTTTAGAGTTTTTATTTTTTTAGTTAGCGTACTTTTTTCGTGCGCAACTATTCGCCCCACCATATTTTGCATGGCTGGGTGAACATTGCGCACTATAGAAATTTATTTTTAGGCCATGAAACAGTTTTTAATGCCTAATATTACTCTATATATGTGTATTTCTTCACTTTTAACTAAAAACATACACATTCCACATTTATTTCAGATAATAGGTCAAAATATGAAATTGTAAATCAGGGTGAATTCAAAGTCATTAGTTTTTTCTGTGAAATTTATAGTTAAACATATCAAACGTCACTATACATGTTTATCATTTTACTTATTGAGTATAGTTATATAATATTAATATTCGGTTCTTTTTAATAAAATCGACAAAATTAGGTCTAAAACGACCAACAAAGGATAAACCATCGTACAGGGAAAATGAACTCCGATATCATTATGCTTTTAAAAGTTGCAAATCGACCTTGCACCATGTTGTGAATAGTAACTTCGTCGAGCTGGTCATTTCTGAGGATTGTCCTTGAAGTGGGAGTACTTGTTCGAATATATTGTGACAATTCTAATATATAGTGACAAGTAATGCGCCTAGTGCTGGTCTTGTATGCATTTTTTTACTAGTTTTTTGTGGCACAGGTCAATCTCCGGCCTGCTGACCAACTTGAATTATTGAGTCAAATTGAAAAGTATAATCCACTGACCGCTGACCAACTTAAAGTATTGAGTCAAATTCAAATGTATGGTTCTAGGTAAATTCCCCCGCGGAAAATTCCACCACGGAAAGTTCCATCAGGTAAGTTCCACCGCTGGTAAGTTCCACCACGGAATAATCCACCACCGGAAAATTCCACCAAGGAAGATTCCACCGCATAATATTGGATTTCATTTACAGAAGGTGTAACATTTAATATTAACTGATTTAAAGAAATTTTTTTTGTGGTAACCAAACAACATTTCATTAGTTAGAAATTTAATAAATTATAAGAATATGTTATGTTAAGTCAAGAACTACGAGATAAGCTAAGGCGAACAAACGAAATAATAGACAGATCAAACGATCTTTTAAATATGAATCAATTAAATTTTTAATAAAATTTAAATCGTGGAAATTCAACAAAAAAGTTCCACTGCCCCAATGACCAACAATTTAGATTCCGTTTGATTCTCCTTTAAACATATATATGTTGAAACTGAAATTAAGGACAATATTTTGTTTGTAACATAAATTTCATTCTATATATATTATCTATCACCCAAGTTTTAAATGTACCTAAATATATTACAATTTAAATCAACGACGATAATCAATTTGACACGTATTGAAATAAAATGTTTAATTAGTATTGATATATTTTAATATAAAAAGAAAAATTACAAAGCTGAAACTTTCTGTATTGTTTAATAATCTCTTTTGAAACTATTACAAAATAGAGTTTATATATGATGTGTTTCAACTAAATTTTGAAAATAGAGTTAAGCAGGTAAATTGCGGTACATTAACTAGATTCGACCTGAAACCCCAGACACACGAATAAAAATCATAAATTAAAACTCACATAAGATATATAAATCATAACACGTATAGAGTTTCTTTTGATATGCAACATCTTAATATAAACGCGGTTCAGCAGGTGTCTGATTTAAATTGACTCTAAAGAAATCGACATTAAAAACATGCTTGTCATATTGCTGCCTAAAAGTAACTTTTTCAATAATGAAGCATAACAAAATTTATTTCTGTATCAAATATTAAAATCTGAACTTTAGTGTTTCTGTTGATGGATTCAACAAGCTAAATTTATCAGTGTTGCCATAGGTTGGTGTTCCAATACCAGCATCAAAGTCTGTCACTATTAACCATTTAAATATTTAATGCCCATATGATGGATTAATAATTGTTTCATATTTAAAAGGAAGATTTATTCGTTTATAATTATCAATAACCTAGACTTAGAAATACATTTTAAAATAAACTGTTTATTTATACTGTTTATTTGTTTATTTTTTTCAAAATGATGGAATCTTCCGCGGTGGAATTTTCCACATCTTGCATTTAACGGCGGTGGAATCTTCCTGGTGGAACTTTCCGCGGTGGAATTTACCGGCCACGAAATGTATAATTCACTGACCGATGACCAATTTAAAGTATCGAGTCCTATTATAACCCATTTGTTCTTTAACTAGATCAAAGATCCTTGACCACTGACCAGGGGTATAATTCCCTGACCACTGACCAAACTCAAACAGCTCTGACCTGACCAGGGGTATAATATTCTGACCACTGACCGATGGAATAATATCCTGACCACTGACCGAAATTTAAAAAGTCATGATCTCCTCTTCCAATTTAGCTACTTTCAAGGTGATCTGATTTATCTAAATATATGTCTTAATTATCAAAACTCTCAATTTCATTTCAAACTAAATAATGATCAGATTAGCCAAAGGGAATTGAAGCTACATATTGTCGAAAAATAAATTAAATGACTTACAAAAATGGGCACTAAACTGGTGACCTTACATTTTAAATTTTAATAGTGGCCATATCGTTGACGTCCAAAGGAAATTAAACAGAAGGGACTGGAAGAGGCAGTCAGAAAGGAAAGTAGTTCAATGAACAAAGTCACCAACCACAGTTTGTGACAAAGCTCATGGATGCAGAAAAGCTACTCCGTGAATGCAGTCACTTATCAAAGGAAAGGGACGAAAAGGGACACAAGCATGGGTGGCTGTAATTATGATTCTTATTAGCCAACCAAACAAAACTCTAAGAACTTTTAGTTGAAGAGCATAACCTTTGCGCTATACTCTAAAACTGCAAGTAGCGTTAAAAAATTTCAAATGTGAAAAAAAAAAAACATAATCCAAATTACAACAGTTCGTTGCCCAAGGGACGCCCTCCTTCCCATCTCTTCCATTCACTCATTCATTCACCACAGACAGCTTCAGGATAGAGCCCCTATGGGCCTTGTAAAATCTGTCTCTAACGTCTAGACCAGTGGTTCCACAAGTATTTTTCTCGAACACCCCTTTCTTTCCTCAGGCACCCCTGAGCAATGTATTGCATTGAAATAGATTGAATAGCTACAATTATAAAATATATGTTTACTGTGATATGAGAATTTAAAATGAAAATGTGAGGAAAATTAATATTTTATTTACATTCTGCATGATATTAACAGCAAGAACCGAACTTAAGTAAAATATAAAACAGCCATCTCAGACACCCCTATACACCAGGTAGACGATGAATTGGTACACAACTGCGCACTTATTTGGCTAGGTTTTACAATGGAGGAATCGGAACAGAGTAAGACTAACCCGTGGACCGACAATTTGGCCCAAGACAAACTGGCCCAGGACCATTGCTAACGATAGATGGCGCCACAATCAGTGGCGCCATCTTGTAAACAAACCAACAGAGTTAAGTTTCTACCTAAATTCTAGCTCAAGTGAAGAGATATGACTTTATTTTTAAAACTATGCCTTCTTGTCTACGAATTCACATAATCTTTTCACCCTTTTTACGCAAATAAAGGTTGATTACTGCATACATAAATCAATACGAAAACAACAAACATACTCACGTACATACTAAAGAGTTCAAATGCTTCCGCTAGGTATCGCTAATTTTATTATATACTTTTTATGTGAACATTTTAAAAATAAACGAGCATTCAAATATCACATAACTAAATATTCTGAATTGATTTAAAGCTAATTTGGCTATTATTTGAATTTGACTTTACTATCCCTTTAAATACTTCAAAGGTTTTCAATACATTGAAACATGAGATTAGCATCCAAATATGAATTAAGGGGCTTGCTAATATATACCTTATCAAGTATATGAATTGAATTAAAAAAATAAAAACATATTTTTAGAGAATATAGAGCATATTTTAAAGATAATATTGTCACTTCCCTAGTAAAAACAAGGTAACATTTCTTTATTGTGTGTTCTGCCCAATTTTTTTCTGGGCTTAATTGTTTTAGGGCCCAATTGTCCTGGGCCCAACTGTCTTAGGCCAAATTTTCAGCAGGCCCAATTGTCGGGGCCCAACTGTCGGTGCACCAGACTAACCAAACACAAAAACGAAGATTTCGTAATTGAAGAGCACCCAAAGTTGGTCTACAGGTACTTAGGATAAAACTTAGAGAGATATTATAACTTATAATTTTAGCATATAATATTAATCTAACATTCCAATAATTATTTTAGATCTAGGATTTTATATAAACTTCTATTTTTTAGGAACTTGGTTAAAAATGCTCTAAAATGGAAGAATCATCCACAAAATTTCAAGTAAATAATATTTGTTTTGCATATTTACGCACGCAACGCAATATTAAGGTTTAATTAATTGACAGAAGCTCTTGAGGCAAATCGCATGTATGGATGATATTACACTAGCTCTAGAGTTGGTGTCATGTCAATTTGACATTCTTAATAATTTAGGGTAATTTGAATTAGCACTTCCCTAGAAATTACATAGCATCACCTATCAAATCTACTGATAAGTGATAATATGTTTTCTTTTCATATAGTATTTGATTGAGAGAGCTGATAGGGTGTCACAGCGCTTGAGTGTTGTTTAATATAAACTTTCAGTTCAATTTCATTCAAATTTCAATACTAGTTACTGTAATCAGCAGACCCCTGTCACCTCCTAACATGTGTGGATGATACTGGCTACTGCTTTCGAATGATAGAAATAGCCATTTTATATCTTTTTTGTATTCGAGTTTTTCTTGGACATCTGTAATTTTAGTGTGCGAACATCGAATTTCACTAACACCTTGATTACCGGTTGCATAGAGCTAATTAAACTTTCAGATTACTTAGATGAAGTTCGACGTCCAGCATTTGAGTGTACCACCCCTTTATTAAATTCTATTTTCTATCAGATGCGTAAATAAGAGATGCTTAAGGTAAGTTTTGCATGCAGCGATTGTTAATTGCGATCATCGCTGATCACTAGTTCAATGCTATTCTTATGGGTCTGTTTTGCAACAAGCGATTACTGCCGAGCTATAATTTAATGTATTCCTATTGATGAACGATCATCGTTGAGTGATGATCGCAACAATCGCTGCATGCAAAACGTACCTTTAACTCTGATTACACATAATATGATAATTATCGTGTTAACCCAGTGAAATGTTGTCCACCTTCCAAAAGTGATTCACTAGATCCTTAAAGGTCCCCTCCAAGCAAATTTTTTTATTGCTTAAATCAACGAGGCTAATGTTTGTTTTCATTTTACTGCAAACCCCATAAAATTTGATAGCATATTTTTAATTTTAAATGTTTTTAAAGATTTTTATAATCCAAACTCTACAAAACTTACTTTACTTCCGACTTTCTAATTTTCAGTCTGAAGAAGAAGAATGTACACCATTTGTTTTGATTGTCAACTAGGTATTTGGTTTAATAAATCTATTTATTATTCTTTTAAAGGTTTAAATTTGGATAAACTTATTATAGAAACGTTTATATACTTTTAGAAACAATCAATATCTTAAAAAAGGTCAAAAACGCATTGATGGTTTAAAAATCTAAATTTGAAATCAAAACGGTGTACAATCTTCTTTTTCAGCGTCAGGTTGGAGATTCGCTCGATTGTTGCTCACAGAGTATTAAAAAACTTTAAAAGCAAATAAGATAATATATACTGAACCGAATTGTATGCGGTTTGCGGAATAATGATCGTAGACCTTAGTTCTATAATATTATGTAATAAACTAATTTTTTTCTCGGAGCATGGAGAGGACCTTTAAGTTAGACTACCTATCTGGTGAGACACTATTGCTATATCATGGCTTACACGGCCTGATTTGTTACATTTCTCTTCTTGAAATAGAAGGTAAGGCTTTTTATCATATCATAATTCTGTTTGTTCCTTCCTTAGTGAGTACGTCCGTTACGCTTTCAGTAATTAGATATAAACAAATTCAGTATGATACCACAAACTAAACATATAATTAATGTCTCATATATTTTAAACCTTTTATTTCATTGTGTGCTTCAATTTGATTATATTTAGTAAAACGTGAGGCAATTGAAAGTGGGAGAAATGAAATGGGGGGAAAGGAAGGTGGGAGAAGAGAATGTGGGGGATAATAATTTGGGGAAATGAAGATGGGGAAGTAAAGATGGAAGTAGTATAGATGGGGAATGTGAAGGTGGGAGAGGTGTAGGTGGGGAAAGTGTAGATGGCAGAAGTGAATTTGTGGCAAGTGTAAATGGTGGAAGTGTATATGCTGAAGAGTAGATGGTGAAAATGTTGATGGTGGAAGTGTAACTGAAGGAAAGGTAGGTGGTGGAAGTGTAAGTGGTGAAAGTGTACTTAGAGGAAGTGAAGATGGGGGAAATGTATGTGGTGGAAGTGTAAGTGGTGAAAGTGTACTTGGAAGAAGGGAAGGCGGGGGAAATGTAGGTGGAGGAAGTGAATGTGGGGGAAATATAGGTTTGGGAAAAGTAGGTGGAGGAACTGCAGGTGAGGTGGGGGAAATATATGTTGGGAAATGTAGGTGGAGGAAGTGAAGGGGTTTGGAGGGAGAGGAACTGTGGAGCTAAAATCCAACTTGGTTTAGAGAAAATGTTGTATGGTGATAAACTGATAATATCAGTCAGTCGATCTGTCACAAAATACGTTAGACAATAGTACCTCATAAAGTTGGTGTAAACCAAATTAATGCTTCCAATTTATTATTTATAAGGGATAATCTATATACTATAATAAAATAAGCCGTATCAGTCGGTCTGTCCGTCACCTAACTGGTTAAACATACATTCGATCAATATCGCCCCATAAAGCTGGTGCTAATCGAGTACGTGATGTGACAAAGATAATTAAATACAAAGGATATTATTTTCAGAAGCATGTTACTAAAAACATTTACTGCGTTTTATATGTTTTCTGTCTAAATAAGGAGAGTTTTTTTATAATGAGTTATATCAGAACATTTTTGTTGATTCTCGTCCTGTGGAATTTCTACGGGTCTTGCTAGTTATAAGTATTTAATTAAGGATCATATATTAACTTTCGTATCATAGATTCCGTTTCAATTGACTTAAGGTGTGAAAAATGATTTTATTTTCATGATGAAAATTGGAAACAACTGGAATAATAATAATCAAATACAAGCAAATAAGATATTCAAGATAGTCAACTAATGCACTTGTCGAGGATGCTTCACCAATTTCCCAGGTCATGATAGTCGACGCGTTTTAACTAAAAGTTGAAAGTTTACGGAACATATGGATTAAACTTATAAACAGAAAGGAGATCAATATTGGTTCAATGAAATAAATACATCTTCATTTGCGAAAAACCATAGAGTTATGATAAACTACACTATAGGAGAGGTATTGTTACAGCGATTGTGGGATGCTGGAAACCTTATTTTGCTTCAGTTACTCCATTGAAATTGCCAGTTATATGACCCCAAAATAAGGAATTTACCGTCGTGCAAGACGCGATATAATTTGGGCCACTGGCTCACCACTTGCGAAAAACATTTCGAGGAAAAACATTTGAATAGAAATCATACTCGTACTCACTTGATCACCAAAATGAATCCAGTCCCTATACTTCTTCCAGAATCTCAGCAAAATATTTCATGCTCTGCTTTTCCTATCATTACCAAATCTAGGAAACCCCCTACGAAGAGAAACATACAGGAAGATGAAAGTAATGAATTTCTTAGAATGGATAGGATTAATGATTTTACAGACGTGATTGATTCTCTATTGAAAACACGAGAGGAGAATTATCATTTGAAGAGATACAATAACCACTCAGTTTTCTACGCTTTGCACTCAGATGATTTATCAGTACCAAATTTTACTTTCTGCGTTCGTGTAGATTCAGATCTTCATGAGAAATTATTTTACGAATGACCACCAGGCCCTTTACCAAAATGGTTTTGTCATGGAAGAACTGCCAAGCTTACATCGAGAAGCATGCTGGAAAATTTCATTAATTATATCGAAAATGAATGTGAAACACGTGTCTTAATTTTGGAAGAATTGAGACAGCTGAAATCTATGAAGAGTAGACCTGTTCACTCTGCTAATTTGATCAGATATGCACTAATGCTGCGCTGTTCTTCTCTTCCTGCGTAGAAGCTTCAACTAAATTAATTCAATTTGCCATTCGTTTGTTTCTTTTTTACGCAAATTGATGTCCGAGAGATATATTAGATGCCATGTTTTCTGCAAAACTCCTGAAATCAAAAGGAACAATATCCGAACACGTAATTTTAATGTTTGATGAAATATATCTTTGAAAGTGTGAAGAATTTCAAGGCGGATAATCAACTGGGGTGGATGAGGCTGGAGAACTAGACAAAGGTTTAATGTGCTTTATGATAGTTGGCCTTAAAAGTAACATTCTTTTTGTAGTAAATGCTGTTCCAGAAAAATTTGTCAATGGTGACTGGCTCCAGGATGAGATACTTAAAAGCATTAGACAACTACAGGAAATTGGCTTCAACGTGCGCGAGGTAGTAGCTGACGATCATTCCACCATCGTTTCAGCGTACAAGTAGTTACTTGCTGTCTTCTCTTCCGGTCCAAATGAAATGTTTATCAATCTAAATTACAAGAAAATTTACCTATTTTTTGATACGGATTCCTTGGCTAAAAACATTCGGAATAATTTGTCTAATAGAAAACTTTTTTGTTCTAAGAGTTTTCATTTTATGATTTACACTATGAAGTGAAGGTGATTGGAGGCGAAGTTAGCTGGCAATTCTTGCACAAGGCCATCTATAGTGTAACCAGGCCGTACCCTTGCTTTTAACAGCTGATCGCTGAAATCATAACAAAGCGCGACGTGCCCATTAATTTAGGATTCCCGGAAAGAAGCCCACATGATGTGAAGGTTGATCAACATAATGATGTAGAGGATGAGAAACTTTTGACAGAATTCTTCAATTATACGGTGCTTAATGTCAGAGGATCTATTAAACTTGAAGATAGTTCTAAAGAAGTATCAACTATGTAGCTGGTACATCTTTGTGAAAATGCAGAAATACGTCGGTGGATGCTGTTCTGGACGTCTGATTTAAAAAGGCAATATTTTAAGAGATAACTCAGCTGCAACTTATACCTACTTCTTTGCTGTCACGTGGTAGTTTCACTTTTGCTTCTGAGAAATTTGGAGAATATGCTGGGCAGAGTTTTGCGTATCTCGATGCAAGTTTTAAGCTTATTCGAACATCAACTGTTCCCGAGAGACAAGCTGGCGAGATAATTCTGAGGATCAAAGTTTTCTCTGAATCGCATCATATAATTAATTCATCTCAAGTGGATAAAATAATAACTAATATGTATATTAAGCAAGCCTCTATTATTGATATATTGCGTTTACTTGTATTCCTCAGGTAGAATATTCCTAACAGTAGTGCCATTACGTGTTAATTTATTCTAGTATGAATAGAATTAACATTCTAAATTCCGTTACTGCCACTAATACTTTACTTCACCCAAATTTAGCTACCGAGTTCTACCTGTGAACTTTAGAGTGAATTAATTCACTTAACCTCCGATCTATGAATTTCAGTATTTTTACTTTCATTGGAATACTAATTATTAGTTTATTAGAACTAACAATAATACTTTTCTGTTCCACTTACGATCGAATTTTATTTCTGTCGTTTTCAACAAAGTTCTTTGTATTTGGTAGTCATAAATTTGTTCTGACTTTGTTTAGAACACTTATTTTGTGTAATTTTCTGAAACTATTTTTCCTTCATTGTTTCAGAATTACGGGTTGTTAAGAATAAAGAAAAACGCAAGACTCTATATTATTCCTTCCTCGTGACCTGTTATGAGAGATCCATAATCTCTGTACAGGTAGAGTTTATGTACTCGTATTGAAGTCTACACATTTGTCTCTAAGGCCCTATCAGTTGCCCCCAGTGTACT